>JAFMSR010000013.1:22342206-22392965 GCA_022818135.1 Saxidomus purpurata
TGACATCTACATGTATCTCTAGACCGTGTGACTTAGTTCTTGTTGCTTGACATCTACATGTATCTCTAGACCGTGTGACTTAGTTCTTGTTTCTTGACATCTACATGTATCTCTAGACCGTGTGACTTAGTACTTGTTGCTTGACATCTACATGTATCTCTAGACAGTGTGACTTAGTTCTTGTTGCTTGACATCTACATGTATCTCTAGACCGTGTGACTTAGTTCTTGTTGTTTGACATCTACATGTATCTCTAGACCGTGTGACTTAGTTCTTGTTGCTTGACATCTACATGTATCTCTAGACCGTGTGACTTAGTTCTTGTTGCTTGACATCTACATGTATCTCTAGACCGTGTGACTTAGGTCTTGTTGCTTGACATCTACATGTATCTCTAGACAGTTTTTCTTCGGTCTTGTTGCTTGACATTTACATGTATCTCTAGACCGTGTGACTTAGTTTTTGTTGCTTGAAATCTATATGTATCTCTAGACCGTGTGACTTAGTTCTTGTTGCTTGACATCTACATGTATCTCTAGACCGTGTGACTTAGTTCTTGTTGCTTGACATCTACATGTATCTCTAGACCGTGTGACTTAGTACTTGTTGCTTGACATCTACATGTATCTCTAGGCAGTGTGACTTAGTTCTTGTTGCTTGACATCTACATGTATCTCTAGGCAGTGTGACTTAGTTCTTGTTGCTTGACATCTACATGTATCTCTAGACCGTGTGACTTAGTTCTTGTTGCTTGACATCTACATGTATCTCTAGACCGTGCGACTTAGTTCTTGTTGCTTGACATCTACATGTATCTCTAGACAGTGTGACTTAGTTCTTGTTGCTTGACATCTACATGTATCTCTAGACCGTATGATTTAGTTCTTGTTGCTTGACATCTACATGTATCTCTAGACCGTGTGACTTAGTTCTTGTTGCTTGACATCTACATGTATCTCTAGACCGTGTGACTTAGTTCTTGTTGCTTGAAATCTACATGTATCTCTAGACCGTGTGACTTAGTTCTTGTTGCTTGACATCTACATGTATCTCTAGACAGTGTGACTTAGGTCTTGTTTCTTGACATCTACATGTATCTCTAGACAGGTTTCTTCGGTCTTGTTGCTTGACATCTACATGTATCTCTAGACAGTTATTCTTCGGTCTTGTTGCTTGACATTTACATGTGTCTCTAGACCGTGTGACTTAGTTCTTGTTGCTTGAAATCTACATGTATCTCTAGACAGTGTGACTTAGTACTTGTTGCTTGACATCTACATGTATCTCTAGACCGTGTGACTTAGTTCTTGTTGCTTGACATCTACATGTATCTCTAGACAGTGTGACTTAGTTCTTGTTGCTTGACATCTACATGTATCTCTAGACCGTGTGACTTAGTTCTTGTTGCTTGACATCTACATGTATCTCTAGACCGTGTGACTTAGTTCTTGTTGCTTGACATCTACATGTATCTCTAGACCGTGTGACTTAGTTCTTGTTGCTTGACATCTACATGTATCTCTAGACCGTGTGACTTAGTTCTTGTTGCTTGACATCTACATGTATCTCTAGATCGTATGACTAAGTTCTTGTTGCTTGACATCTACATGTATCTCTAGACCGTGTGACTTAGTTCTTGTTGCTTGACATCTACATGTATCTCTAGACAGTGTGACTTAGGTCTTGTTGCTTGACATCTACATGTATCTCTAGACAGTTTTTCTTCGGTCTTGTTGCTTGACATCTACATGTATCTCTAGACCGTGTGACTTAGTTCTTGTTGCTTGACATCTACATGTATCTCTAGACCGTGTGACTTAGTTCTTGTTTCTTGACATCTACATGTATCTCTAGACCGTGTGACTTAGTACTTGTTGCTTGACATCTACATGTATCTCTAGACAGTGTGACTTAGTTCTTGTTGCTTGACATCTACATGTATCTCTAGACCGTGTGACTTAGTTCTTGTTGTTTGACATCTACATGTATCTCTAGACCGTGTGACTTAGTTCTTGTTGCTTGACATCTACATGTATCTCTAGACCGTGTGACTTAGTTCTTGTTGCTTGACATCTACATGTATCTCTAGACCGTGTGACTTAGGTCTTGTTGCTTGACATCTACATGTATCTCTAGACAGTTTTGTCTTCGGTCTTGTTGCTTGACATTTACATGTATCTCTAGACCGTGTGACTTAGTTCTTGTTGCTTGAAATCTATATGTATCTCTAGACCGTGTGACTTAGTTCTTGTTGCTTGACATCTACATGTATCTCTAGACCGTGTGACTTAGTTCTTGTTGCTTGACATCTACATGTATCTCTAGACCGTGTGACTTAGTTCTTGTTGCTTGACATCTACATGTATCTCTAGACCGTGTGACTTAGTACTTGTTGCTTGACATCTACATGTATCTCTAGGCAGTGTGACTTAGTTCTTGTTGCTTGACATCTACATGTATCTCTAGACCGTGTGACTTAGTTCTTGTTGCTTGACATCTACATGTATCTCTAGACCGTGTGACTTAGTTCTTGTTGCTTGACATCTACATGTATCTCTAGACAGTGTGACTTAGTTCTTGTTGCTTGACATCTACATGTATCTCTAGACCGTATGATTTAGTTCTTGTTGCTTGACATCTACATGTATCTCTAGACCGTGTGACTTAGTTCTTGTTGCTTGACATCTACATGTATCTCTAGACAGTGTGACTTTGGTCTTGTTTCTTGACATCTACATGTATCTCTAGACCGTGTGACTTAGTTCTTGTTTCTTGACATCTACATGTATCTCTAGACCGTGTGACTTAGTACTTGTTGCTTGACATCTACATGTATCTCTAGACAGTGTGACTTAGTTCTTGTTGCTTGACATCTACATGTATCTCTGGACAGTGTGACTTAGTTCTTGTTGTTTGACATCTACATGTATCTCTAGACCGTGTGACTTAGTTCTTGTTGCTTGACATCTACATGTATCTCTAGACCGTGTGACTTAGTTCTTGTTGCTTGACATCTACATGTATCTCTAGACCGTGTGACTTAGGTCTTGTTGCTTGACATCTACATGTATCTCTAGACAGTTTTTCTTCGGTCTTGTTGCTTGACATTTACATGTGTCTCTAGACCGTGTGACTTAGTTCTTGTTGCTTGAAATCTATATGTATCTCTAGACCGTGTGACTTAGTTCTTGTTGCTTGACATCTACATGTATCTCTAGACCGTGTGACTTAGTTCTTGTTGCTTGACATCTACATGTATCTCTAGACCGTGTGACTTAGTTCTTGTTGCTTGACATCTACATGTATCTCTAGACCGTGTGACTTAGTACTTGTTGCTTGACATCTACATGTATCTCTAGGCAGTGTGACTTAGTTCTTGTTGCTTGACATCTACATGTATCTCTAGACCGTGTGACTTAGTTCTTGTTGCTTGACATCTACATGTATCTCTAGACCGTGTGACTTAGTTCTTGTTGCTTGACATCTACATGTATCTCTAGACAGTGTGACTTAGTTCTTGTTGCTTGACATCTACATGTATCTCTAGACCGTATGATTTAGTTCTTGTTGCTTGACATCTACATGTATCTCTAGACCGTGTGACTTAGTTCTTGTTGCTTGACATCTACATGTATCTCTAGACAGTGTGACTTTGGTCTTGTTTCTTGACATCTACATGTATCTCTAGACATGTTTCTTCGGTCTTGTTGCTTGACATCTACATGTATCTCTAGACCGTGTGACTTAGTTCTTGTTGCTTGAAATCTACATGTATCTCTAGACCGTGTGACTTAGTTCTTGTTGCTTGACATCTACATGTATCTCTAGACAGTGTGACTTAGTTCTTGTTGCTTGACATCTACATGTATCTCTAGACCGTGTGACTTAGTTCTTGTTGTTTGACATCTACATGTATCTCTAGACCGTGTGACTTAGTTCTTGTTGCTTGACATCTACATGTATCTCTAGACCGTGTGACTTAGTTCTTGTTACTTGACATCTACATGTATCTCTAGACAGTGTGACTTAGTTCTTGTTGCTTGACATCTACATGTATCTCTAGACCGTATGATTTAGTTCTTGTTGCTTGACATCTACATGTATCTCTAGACCGTGTGACTTAGTTCTTGTTGCTTGAAATCTACATGTATCTCTAGACCGTGTGACTTAGTTCTTGTTGCTTGACATCTACATGTATCTCTAGACAGTGTGACTTAGTTCTTGTTGCTTGACATCTACATGTATCTCTAGACCGTATGATTTAGTTCTTGTTGCTTGACATCTACATGTATCTCTAGACCGTGTGACTTAGTTCTTGTTGCTTGAAATCTACATGTATCTCTAGACCGTGTGACTTAGTTCTTGTTGCTTGACATCTACATGTATCTCTAGACCGTGTGACTTAGTTCTTGTTGCTTGACATCTACATGTATCTCTAGACAGTTTTTCTTCGGTCTTGTTGCTTGACATCTGCATGTATCTCTAGACCGTGTGACTTAGTTCTTGTTGCTTGAAATCTACATGTATCTCTAGACCGTGTGACTTAGTTCTTGTTGCTTGACATCTACATGTATCTCTAGACAGTGTGACTTAGTTCTTGTTGCTTGACATCTACATGTATCTCTAGACAGTGTGACTTAGTTCTTGTTGCTTGACATCTACATGTATCTCTAGACCGTGTGACTTAGTTCTTGTTGCTTGACATCTACATGTATCTCTAGACCGTATGACTTAGTTCTTGTTGCTTGACATCTACATGTATCTCTATACAGTGTGACTTAGGTCTTGTTGCTTGACATCTACATTTATCTCTAGACAGTTTTTCTTCGGTCTTGTTGCTTGACATCTACATGTATCTCTAGACCGTGTGACTTAGTTCTTGTTGCTTGACATCTACATGTATCTCTAGACAGTGTGACTTAGTTCTTGTTGCTTGACATCTACATGTATCTCTAGACAGTGTGACTTATTTCTTGTTGCTTGACATCTACATGTATCTCTAGATAGTGTGACTTAGTTCTTGTTGCTTGAAATCTACATGTATCTCTAGACCGTGTGACTTAGTTCTTGTTGCTTGACATCTACATGTATCTCTAGACCGTGTGACTTAGTTCTTGTTGCTTGACATCTACATGTATCTCTAGACCGTGTAACTTAGTTCTTCTTGCTTGACATCTACATGTATCTCTAGACCGTGTGACTTAGTTCTTGTTGCTTGACATCTACATGTATCTCTAGACCGTGTGACTTAGTTCTTGTTGCTTGACATCTACATGTATCTCTAGACAGTGTGACTTAGGTCTTGTTGCTTGACATCTACATGTATCTCTAGACAGTTTTTGTTCGGTCTTGTTGCTTGACATCTACATGTATCTCTAGACCGTGTGACTTAGTTCTTGTTGCTTGACATCTACATGTATCTCTAGACCGTGTGACTTAGGTCTTGTTGCTTGACATCTACATTTATCTCTAGACCGTGTGACTTAGTTCTTGTTGCTTGACATCTACATGTATCTCTAGACCGTGTGACTTAGTTCTTGTTGCTTGACATCTACATGTATCTCTAGACAGTGTGACTTAGTTCTTGTTGCTTGACATCTACATGTATCTCTAGACCGTGTGACTTAGTTCTTGTTGCTTGACATCTACATGTATCTCTAGACAGTGTGACTTAGTTCTTGTTGCTTGACATCTACATGTATCTCTAGACAGTGCGACTTAGTTCTTGTTGCTTGACATCTACATGTATCTCTAGACAGTGTGACTTAGGTCTTGTTGCTTGACATCTACATGTATCTCTAGACCATGCGACTTAGTTCTTGTTGCTTGACATCTACATGTATCTCCAGACAGTGTGACTTAGTTCTTGTTGCTTGACATCTACATGTATCTCCAGACAGTGTGACTTAGTTCTTGTTGCTTGACATCTACATGTATCTCCAGACAGTGTGACTTAGTTCTTGTTGCCTGACATCTACATGTATCTCTAGACAGTGTGACTTAGTTCTTGTTGCTTGACATCTACATGTATCTCTAAACAGTATGACTTAGTTCTTGTTGCTTGACATCTACATGTATCTCTAGACAGTGTGACTTAGTTCTTGTTGCTTGACATCTACATGTATCTCTAGACCGTGTGACTTAGTTCTTGTTGCTTGACATCTACATGTATCTCCAGACAGTGTGACTTAGTTCTTGTTGCCTGACATCTACATGTATCTCTAGACAGTGTGACTTAGTACTTGTTGCTTGACATCTACATGTATCTCTAGACAGTGTGACTTAGTTCTTGTTGCTTGACATCTACATGTATCTCTAGACAGTGTGACTTAGTTCTTGTTGCTTGACATCTACATGTATCTCTAGACCGTGTGACTTAGTTCTTGTTGCTTGACATCTACATGTATCTCTAGACAGTGTGACTTAGTTCTTGTTGCTTGACATCTACATGTATCTCTAGACAGTGCGACTTAGTTCTTGTTGCTTGACATCTACATGTATCTCTAGACAGTGTGACTTAGTTCTTGTTGCTTGACATCTACATGTATCTCTAGACCGTGCGACTTAGTTCTTGTTGCTTGACATCTACATGTATCTCCAGACAGTGTGACTTAGTTCTTGTTGCTTGACATCTACATGTATCTCCAGACAGTGTGACTTAGTTCTTGTTGCTTGACATCTACATGTATCTCCAGACAGTGTGACTTAGTTCTTGTTGCCTGACATCTACATGTATCTCTAGACAGTGTGACTTAGTTCTTGTTGCTTGACATCTACATGTATCTCTAGATAGTGTGACTTAGTTCTTGTTGCTTGAAATCTACATGTATCTCTAGACAGTGTGACTTAGTTCTTGTTGCTTGACATCTACATGTATCTCACCACCTATTTATATTTCACCTGCCGTTACTCACTCTTTTTCTTTTCAGTTTGCTTTATTCCAAGAAACTCTCATACCTTTAGTTAGACTGCACCAAACCTCAAAACCTTTTTAGACAGAAGGATTCATCTGTTTATTAATGCGCTTTATTTAATGATACTTAAATAATTATACTTCTGGACGTTGTTGGTAAACTGACACTTATTAATCATCAGTATACTTTTAAAAATTGAAAGCTTTGATTGTTTTATATAAGAACGAGGTATTGATACGTTTAATAACATAAAGTCCATAGTCAAAGTGGTGGGACTTTCGACAGACAGACGTACGCTTTGTTCAAACGCTCAAGATCGTGACTTCCTGTTCTTTGAAAGGTTGTTCTGCGTTTGTGGTATATTCAATTCAGAAGAAGGCGAGCTTCGTATATGATATAAATGTGAAAAAAATAAGTTTTAAGTATTAAAGCACTTACTTGGCAGAGATTTTATAATTTACGTCAAAATGAAGAAAGAAAGGTGCAATTTCCATAAGAATCTTATAAAAGTTTTGCCGAGCATTGGGCTGACCGGGTATTGGTAATCCGACTCGTTATAGCTTCAGATATATCAGGCAGTTAATCTACTGAAAACTAAATCATTTTAGGCATTCCCCTTATGTTGCAGTTTTTTAAGAATGGAAACTTCATTGTAATCCTTGAGCATTCGTTATTTCTTAATTCGTTTATATATAGCTGTGCAGTGTGGTTGTAACTCTTCACATTTCATAGATCACACGAAAATGTGTAATTTTTACTGTAATATATACATTTTTTATCAGATGTTTTAAATGTACATGTAGCTTAAATTATCTGCAAAGGCTACTTTGCACCAATACATTTCAATGTTTTATTTTGTTACCGTATACTATCATGATATCTAATAAAAAGTAGTGAAGACATATAATGCACGTTTTCATTACGAAATATTGACTAACCAAACTAGTAAATTTCATGACAATTCTTTTGTGGATATAGAAGATATGGAGTGGACACACATAAAAACAATAACTCCTAGTTGTGACCTTGAGATTGTATCATATATTCTGTACGTCGCATCGATGAAATAAACATTTGATCAACGTTTCCTGAAAATCCTTTAAGGGATATTTGGAGTGGACAAGACAAACCAATGACCGTGAACGGTTAAATTGACTTTTATGTGACTGGGTCGGAGCATGGGTTCTGCGCGTCGTCTTTGACCTAAGTTTCATGAAAATTCTTCAAGGGATATACGAGATATGAAACTTAGACGATTACCAACAGGCCATCCGGCAAACTAACCATCCGACCGACAAGCTGACTCCTATATAGCCTACCCTCCCCCCCTCCCCGAAACCAACCTTCCATACTTTGTTCGTTGGGGTATAAAATTAACAGCTACAAGTGTCACCGTTTAGACTAATCTCATTTCATCGGACTCACGAATCGAATGCAAGATCTAATCTCTTCCAGAGCATGGATTGTGACGGGTAATATGTGTAGACCAAAAGCATGCACAATTTACAATGTATACTAAATTATTGATACTTAGTATAATATTTGAGCATTTTAAACGCTTTTAATTTGCATCAATCTATAAAATAAGAAGAATCTGTTTATTTTCTTTGTTTATTTTTGCCATCTAAAATATACAAAAATACTCTGATTAATGTGTTAACGAGTCCGTCCACATTCAATACTTTCAAAGGCTACTTCAAATATTATGTACAAGTATAACATATTACTCATATTTTACTGATTACTTTTACGAAAGTGCTATATTCATATCTGGAACGGTTTAAAACAATACATTCACTGAAGCCTCTAACAGCAGTGCGTGTTATCATTTGACGCTTATGACACAAAGTGTCAGTAAGTTATATATGGCATACATTCATACTGTGCAAAATGTATCGCACAGAGCTTGACTCCCTCATGTGCTTTATTCTGATGTCGAAGCTTACATGGTGTGAAATTTTAATATTCAGCCAGAGCTCGGGTTAGTTTTCACACTGCTAGCCTCCTATCTGAGTTAATTATGGTTCAAATTTTAAATGTATTCCTTCTGTTCATTTAATGAATGTAGCACACTTTATGTTTTTCTGCTATACAAAGTACACAGTAACAGATGATGCTAAGCCGAGAAATAAAGGAGCCGCTTATCTAATGCACTGTTAAGTCATCCAAAAGCCTAGTTGTACTAGATTAAAATAAACAGCAACTATTTTACAAGTTCGTCACTTTTCATTAAATGAACAAGTCTTATATTTTCAGTTTCCTGTAAGTTCCAGCTATCCGTCCATAGAATCTTTCTTGACAGTTTCAACGAAGCCATTCTTAGCCTCCGGATCAAAGTGTGCATCGTGACCCAGTATGGTCTTCCTCAGCTCCTGAAAATATATCATATTACATACAATATTGAAGCAGAGCTTTTAAGTTCGCTTGATAAATTTATAAATACAGAGAAAACAAAAGACGATCAAATATTGGACCCCGAAGGACTTTCTTATTGCATTGTAGTTTTGAATGAGACCATATATACATATATTCTGCTGGTAACTTACCGTCGTTTTTTGTTTTGTTGTTGCCAATGTGGTAAATATTTTCAATGAAGATTTATTATTATCCGACAATTAGTTAATTTGTTGTACAAGTACATTGTACATAAACATAAAAATGTTTCAAGAAGCTTCCCTTTATATATATAGACGTTTAATCACCTCATTTGTCAAAGGAGGAGCTGATCCAGGTCAAAATATTCTGCTAATTCTTCTAACTTGTGGCCATGTATGATGAACTGGAAATAAATAGAGACATATTTAAAATTTATACTAAAGCTCCAAACTGTTATAGATCTATGTGGAATAGCTCATCGACTAACTCAAATGGAACATAATATTTTCTAAACATTTTCATGCTTTGTTGTAATTGAATACAAGAATACAAGAACGCGCAGACACTTACGCAACTATGTATATGGTCAAACCTGTGCTAACGGCCACCTTCAAATAAAGGTCACACTGTGAGTAAAGCCTAGTGTTTCAAAAACCGATATTGATTAAACAGAACAATTTGACCTCCGAGTAAAGGTAAGGCCAAAGGCCACATTTTGTCTCCCCAAAGGATGACCTTTGTTTACAGGTTTGACTGTATAATTAACCCATATTAAAGCGTTTATAAAGAAGTGGAATTTTTTTAAATCACAAAACTAACTTTATCAATGGTTTCTTGACTCATAAACGGCCTTGCCATCGCCAGCAGGTAATCAAACACTACAGGCTCGTTGACAACATGGATAAATTTAAATCTCAGAGGAATAGAGTCCTGAAAAAGCGAACATAGAAAGATAACTTTATGAAGAACGCATATAAACAATTTTACTAGAGCACACAACGAAAGAAATTGACGTACATTTTTTAAATAATTGAAAATTGGAATGTTCGTTGCATGAAATAATTGAAACTATTTACTTCAAATAGTATCTCTGTGGTCATGTTTGGTTCTCGTTACAGTGCCACTGAAATAAATATCCAAGAAATATAATTTATAATCATTATAATTTTAGTTTTTAAAATGTGGTTTGAATACTAACCTGCAAAAGCGAAGTACTGCGCTTTGCATAAAATGGTGATATGTGTGTAAGATGTCCAAATCCAATGGCATCCATGTCATGCAGGAATACTATACCTCTGATCTGTGTCTCTTCATCCTAATATTAACGACGAATGTGGTTGAAACATCATGTTTTGGATAGACACATTGATGTCCCAATAACAGCTAAATAAAGCTTAAAACCGTCAATGCAAATCTTTAACTATTCAATTTGCTGATCATTGAATATTGCCCAATAAATCTCTAATAAATGTGGCGTAGCAAAACATGTTACACAAGGTAACGGTTAATTTACCACGTAAAATTATTTTCTGTTAGCGCTAACTAAATAATATAAATTCGTTATTTATGTTGTGTTGCATTTTTATGAAATAAAAAAAAAATAGCAAAAAAACCCCAGAAAACCCAACATTGTTTTCCGCAAAGTTAGGCACAGACCATTCCCTGACCAAAGAAGGACTTAATTTTAACGAGGTTCAGACAACACTATTTGCCTTTTTAAAAAAACTGTCTGTGATAGAGAGTCCAGTAACGCTGATTACTACATACCTAATGTTCTTGTGAAAACGACCATAATACAAGGAATAAGCAAACAAACTAATTCTTTAACTAAAATAGGACACTCATACAGAAGTAACACCAGAGAACATGTCAGAAAGCGGTTCAACAGTGATATTTTGAATTTTGTTAAGTTGTAAGGTACTAGTTCGATTCTAATCTTTACCTCAGCGAGCTTTAGCAACAGCATGAAAGCTGCTTTGAAAATGTCGGGCGCCTCCAGCTGATGTGTGTCCCATTTACCTTCAAATAAGCAAACAAAATATATCTAGATTGTGATATAGTTTAAGTTATGTAGTTGTACAAACTGAAAGAAATCTTGAAAAGTCAAAACGTAACACCATCAAACATAGCACCCACTAACAATCTGACCTTCACACCTCAACTACGAGACAACGCGGCAGACAAAGTACATACTGCAGCTATGATACAGAATAAAAGATAAACCGTTTCTCCGTTTTGAACATCAAAGACTAAATACCACGAATGAGGTACAAAGGATAGAACAAACTCATAATAAAGTAACAATTGAAAAATGTTAAATAGAAATATTTATAACGAAATACTAGGTTTGAATATGTAACATAGTACAAAAAATCCGGATTTAAGGAACAAATATTTTCTGCACGATTTATTTTCATTCTTTATTCTACAAATGTATATGAAAATGTTATATGGATATAACAAACTCTGCATATAAGGAACACATTTTAATGGTCCCAATTAAATGAAATTTCAAAGGAATTGTTGGTACAAAGCCTAGTTGTGCATGCTCTTGGCAGGTTTGGTTCGGATTATTTTTCACTGAGTTATGGCCCTTCGTTTTTGGTGGTGTCGAGAAAAGATATTTTATTACTTTTCTGTATGTGCTCTCACTTCAATTACTTTTGAAAGTGCCGACAAAACACTAAATACTCAGTAGATTTGAATATTTTGGTTGTTTGTGTTTTACCTAAATGAAATTCAATAATGAAAACGATGAAAGTCTGATAGTCTGAAAGCGTCAATACATCATACGCAGACAAAGGAATATTTCATAATGGCGTTAATATGGAGAGTAAAATATAATTGAAAAGAGGTCATATTGACGCACGGACTTGTTTTACATACCCGTTCTGAAAACAACAACTCTTCTGCCCTGTCTGTCCTTTCCTGGCAGTAAGCCAATAACACCTGACTCAACAACGTGCTTTACAGCAGACGAACGTAAGTCTGTGCACATTTTGTTTGTTTTTTTCGTCTGCTTTCATCTCAAAGTATTTCACAATCAGTGCATATGCTGCTTCTTGGTCGAATTCCGAGGCACGTAGAAATTTTAGCAAGTACGCATCATCCGTACGTATATTTAAACCTGTGAGAAAACACAGTTATTAGAAAACCGACGCTTTAAAACTGCTCTTTTCTGTATAAATACAATACTTAATTATGTGCCGATAATTATGTGTTCGACCTACAGAATGAAGTAGAAAATAATGAAAGAGCAATTAAAGATAGTGCCAATTTATATTTTTTACTAAAACCAAGTCAGTCAATTTCTACGCCTCAAAACTTCCATCATGTCATGCATTTTAAGGTTTGCATAGCGATGCAAGCAAACGAAAAATGAAGCAGTCTGATTCATGTTTGCTTTACGTATCTCGAAAAGAATAAAATACCAGGATGTTTAAGAATAGTCTTCCTTAAAGTGTTTATTTCATCAGCTCTCTTCTCAGGTATTTCATTTAGTTCTTCCCTGGCTATTTTGACGAGGTCGTTGCTTAACGTACACACATACGTTGAATTTTTACTTGTGGTTGTCATAATTTATATCCCTGCAAAATTAGTAGAAAATTGTATCTCATACTGTTTGTATCATTGCAAAGGTGAATTACGCTATAAATGAACAGAAAAATCGAATTCTGAATTCAAAGATTACTTGAAAGTGAATTAAAAGATTATTTAATAATTTGAGCTTTTATAACACAATAACTGGTATGATGATATAAAAAATAAGACAGACGTGTTGCAGACTGCCATCATATTTCCGTAAGGCTATCATAGCCGTAATATACATTATATTTAAAAAAAACCCATTTTATCAAGGAATCAGACATTTACTGTACAATTCAATCTTTTTTTCGCAAAGACTTGCACAAACTTGGAAGAAGTGCACTAGACAATGTTAAACACCAAATATCTACGTTCTAGACATTGTTTTATCGGTGAAGAAGTCGTTCAAAGGTTTTCTTATATACATGTATGTTAATGTAAAACAAATGACCACCGTGAGGGACCATTATTGACCCTATGTAAAATCATATGACCCAAGGGCAGGGTCAATTTTGACCCCGGGGTCATGCTTTTAATGAATTTTAACGGAGATCCACTAGACAAAGCTAGACGAGAAATATCTAAGATCTGGGCATGGCAGTTTTGGAGACGAAGATATTTGAGCTTTTTCATATTTTTTGCCACAACAAACAAATTTCTGGAAGGAATCGGATTCTTTGAACAACTTAGGTAGAATTTCATGCAAGCAACATCCCTGCTAAAGGTTCATCCTCTTCTGTCAAGAGAAGATGTCATTTGAAGTAAATGGTTGATGATGCACGACGGAAACAAAGTAATCAAAAAAGGTCACCTTGAGAACTTTGTGCTAAGATAGGCTAAAAGGTGTTGGATGAGAGGGAACAATTTTTTTTTATTTACACCATATGTTCATATGAAAAACGCCACAGGGAATGAACATAGCACAGTTCTATTATCTTACCATAGCACTTTTAGATATATTTCAATCACAGCGACAGATAATTTGCGACTATTGCTAGAACAATTAGAAATACCACAAAAGAAGTGCACTTAAACCGTCAACAGCATGTAACTATTTCAGTGTGTATATGGAAACATCGTAAGCAATATAAAAGCGCTGAAGTATTATTGCTATCTAAACGTTTGTTTGAAAATAATAAATAGTCTGGTCAAGGTAAAATATTTCAGCAAGTAATATTTTTAAGTAATGGAACGTTAGCGAAGTTTGTCTTTTCCTACAGTATTGACCAGGAGAAACAGTCACTTGTTGCCAAAAACTCTTAAGCAATTCGACCTACGTAAAGTACAAACTTGATATAACAAATAATCATTACTGTAACAGCGTTCATAGGTTGTGCAAATTTAGAAATGTGATTAAACTTTTAAAAAACACGCGAAACGCATCCATCACTAGACTTGCTTAAACATCAAAATGCACTGTGCCCATCCTCGACAAACACATGCAAAATCTATCAGCTAATATTCGGAGGTAAAAGCATGTATTCTTCATAATAAACTAAGAGTAATGAATGTGCTTGAGTATTAAAATCAAATAACTCAAATGGGTTTGAGCTGCTGAAGGAAAAAGGATTAGTAAGATCATATATGAATTGGTGATTCTGTTTAACATTCTGAAGTACCTCGTAAACTCACAGCCAATGCTTCTGAATATTTGCTCTTTCATTTGTACAGAGGACAATAAAAACGTTCGTTCAAAACTAACAAAACTTTTCTTTCAGCTAAAAGACTAACTTTGATCAAGTCGCTGTTGACATTTATAACAGCTTTTTAGAATATTTACAAAATAGCATTCGCTCTAACAACTCTGTAAGCGAAGGGCCATGGGTTCGCGTCCCGATAAATGTCTTCTCACTCTGTGACATTTGCAAAAACAATTGCATAAAAATCCAAACTTGACAGTTTTTTTATTATAAAAAATAGCTACCAATCACTTTCATATACTCGAAATTGCCCCGACCATCTTTTTTTAAAGATAGTTCTTTTTTTGTATGAATCTGTAGATACAGAATATGTCTACAGTATGGATACTGTTGTAAAGACGAGAGTTAAATGAAAACAACTTCTGATTTGAATGCCACTCTGTCCCCGTTTACATTTCAGATAGGTTTAATACTTTTAAAATATAATATCAAGGTTGTTCAGACAAAAACTTGCAAAATAGTTACGTCTCTAGATCTAAATGCGCATATAGTTTCAACAAGCCAAGTTTATCAGTTAACCTAAATGTATTTATTCTTAAAATATATGTGTGCAATAAAAAAGAAGTGAATAGAAAACATTGTCATTAGGACGCCTATGTAAATAAATTCAAAAGGTACGTTATTTTCTTTTCACTTGAACTGGGGTTATCGTCTGAATGTTCAATCAGGAAGAGAAAAGACTTGATTATGCAGTACATTAGGTACATTTATGACTCATAAAATCAGATAACATCTTCAAAGTATTAAGCAGATCATGTTCATTATATCTGATTGTGTAACAATATAAGTCAAATTATGTATTAGAACAGCATAAGATCATTTACGATTTTTAAACTAATTCGATTTATTCAATGAATGATTAAATGTCACTTTAAACTGCCCGTCAAGAATAATTACTCTACATCTGAATTAGAGGTCCAAGAAGTGCAGCAAGTCTAAGAAGTGCAGCAAGTATATGATGTGCAGCAATTTAAGAAGTGCAGAAAGTGCAGTTAGATAAATACATCTTCGCTTTGATACCTACTTGACAATTTGGGGGCTCATCCGGAATACTATTAAGAAACATGAATTTGAAATAAAACGGTTCAAGTTACAGAACGCAACAAAAAATACCCAGGATCGACGAAGAACATAACAATGTCAATGCCTATCTTGAAAGGATCGAACGGTTTACACACAGTCTTAACAAGGAACCGAACATATTGTAAATAAATCTGATTTCATTATTGACTTAAGTTGTACAAGGACTGAGGCAGGCAGGCTATCAGCCTGCCGCAGGAGGAAGCCTATGATTATACTTCCTATTAGAATGCGATTCAGAAGAGATACAAGCTGACAGAAGACGGTTTCAAAGCAAGTCTAGCCGATTTACTAGTAAAAGAGTAGTTTATCGAAGGTTTTGAACGAACGTGGTGCTTTTCTTATCAGAAAGAGGGAACAAGTCTAATACGGAAATAAGACGAGTTGCGGAGCAATAGCTTGAGGCTCATGGAGGGATGATAACTTCACCATCGTCGGGAGAGGTCACGGGTGAGGTCACAGACAGGACAAAAAAAAAGTGAAAAAGCAGGGCATGTCGCCAAAAACTGCATAAAGAGAAATGTCACCGGATGGCAAGTAGAGACGGGAAAGTGTAAGATTTTTGTACACACGATCCAAAGTACAGTGGAGCAGTGAAAAGGTGTAATGAGACTAATCATTTGGAACTGGCAACTGTTGTCGCAAATGTCTTTGCAGGCGGTTGCTTTACTGCGATGGCGGGAGGGGCGGACCTACAGTGAGCTTTCATAGGAAAACAAGAAGTTGAAATATTCAGAGACACTGGATTCGATTTGGCTGCATTAGGAATGGAACTGGTCAAGAAGGACCAGTATACCTTAACAAGAAGATCACGGTGATCACCATCAACGGTAAAGCAAAGGTTGTTCCTATGGCAAAACAAATGGGGCAGACACTCTATATTTTACTTGAGTCAAATTCGATTATATGTGACTACCAGATTGTAAGTAAATATAAAAAGAGAAAGAAAAGAAAGAAACTCCGGTTTCTAACAGAAGCTCCAGTGCGGTGTAGCTTTTTTTTTTTAATTTATTACTTGAAATCATAAATAACAGATAAGACATGTTCATATTAGTTCACACAGAAAAGGATATTAAGTTTGCGGTGAAATACGGGTCCGACCATGCATTGACCATGTGACCTAGATTTTGACCCCAGATGACCTAGATTATACCCTGGCCTAGAATTCATTGAGAGAAACGTTCTGATCAATTTTCGTGAAGATTGGTTAATAAGTAAATCAAGTAGCCTCTATAGTGTTAACAAGGATTTTCTTTGATATTCCGCGTGACCTAGGTTTTAAAACTACATGTAGTTGACCCAGATTCGAACCTAATCTTGACATCATTGAGACCAATATTCTAAGCAATGTTCATGATTATTGGTAAATAAATGTAGCCTGTAGAGTGTTAACAAGGTTTTTCTCGGAGACTGACCTTGTGACCATTAAATGTGTAGGGGTTTTCTACTGGCCAAGACAAATCTCACTGTCTAGTTTGAAGATCAAAGGCCTAATGCCTTCTCCAGTAACGTTTGACCAGTGACCTAAATAAATCACATCCACCCATTCATTGTACAACAACAACTATACATAGATTATTGAAGGGTTTACAGTACTGCAGTATATTTTAAACCGCTGACTTTATCGATAATGATTAGGAATGCATAGCTGAAACTTTTAGGTTAAGTTATAATACTTCCACAGGTTCTATTATTTATGTTTTGGAGGTTATTTGGTTTGACATCAGTTATTGGGTATGTCCCTTTAATGACTGATGCTTGAAATAAAATATAATTCCAATATATAAATACAGTTTGAAATTACTACTATTAGAATATACAAGATCAGTTTCGTCTCACGTTTTTATTAAGTCTTCAAATGCGTTTACTGTAACGAATTCTATTAATTCTCGTAAAATATGTTAACGACTTAAGAGACGTGAACATCATGAGCTTGAACACGAAAAGAACTTACCCTTTCGTCCTCCAGGTGAAACGTTACACTGCCCACAGATCCTTTACAACCAGACGTGAAATCTATCAGGTAACTACAATATTCCCAAACTTATTTTGGCCCGCAATAGGTTAATCTTCTCACATGGCAATAAGGAAGACAAAATAGTATTTCTTGATAAGCTTGATCTATTTAAACATTATGCTTTACACCATTTTTGTCAAACTCTTCCAAGAATTATAATACGGAAATGCATTCAGTGGACCAAATACAGTTACATTTTAAAGCAATTCTGCAAAATAAATGTAACACATACATTCATACCTGTCTGAAAGTGGATTGACTGAATAAAAACAAATAACTAAGTCTGGATATGTAAAAGGTACATCACAGTCAGTCAATAGCTTAACTTCATTTGTACTTTTTGAATGTGCGTCATTCCGTTTTTGTCCTTTTTTCATTTCGTTTCGTTCTCAAAATTTAATACATTGATAAAGAGCTTAAGTCAGTCACAAGATTTTAGACGTCGTAAAACAGTCAAACTTGCCAAAACACACAAACTTAAGGTTTAAAATAGAGACATACAATTGCCAGTTTACACTAAGGGCGGGAGACAAGTACCCGCACGTTCACGGGCTACCATCTAATCATCAACGTGTTTTATCTGTGTATTACCTTAGTATTTTTAACTTGCATTACAAAATGTGTTGTTAAAATATAGCGGATGCATCTGCATATATCGTTGGACCTGTATCAAATGTCATTGATGATCGCATGAATAGCTTGCAAACGTTAATTGAAGTGTTTTGTTTCAATATTATTCGTCTGATTCATTGGGTATAGGTTATCATAAACACCCTCATTTTTGTTTCGATGAATATATTATTTAGTATTGTAATTTACTGTGGGTTATCATAATGATAAATAATATTCTCAAGGAAGACGTCGATGAAATTTTCAAATTTTCTATACCAATTTTAATGACTATTTTAAAGTTCAAGTTAGTCTTATAAACCAATTCCAGAACACACCAATCAGAACAGGATACCAACATGCAATATCCCTGAAAAGGTATATGTTTGAAATGTATTGAAGACAATAACTGTTACCATTGCATCTTGCTTTCTGAGATTTGAAGTTTTAGTTTTTTTATTGCATGTAAGATTATGTGTTGTCGTTTGTCATCAAATGGTTTCTTCATGCTGGATTATGCTTTCTTTCATCCAATAAATTGGTTATTCCTTATGTTAAGTGACTCCCGGGACAGTTCCAATATTTACCCAAGGGACCAAAATTCTAAATATTTAAAGAGATAGTCGCTAAGACCATTGTCATATTAAATAACTCCAAAAGCATAAATGATATGATATGTTCAAGTATTACTGTTTAACCTAAATGTTTAAGCTACACATTCCATTCGTTATCGGTAATTAAAATTCAATCTTTTAAAATATGCTGTAGTATTTTTAGTAAAGTTACAGGTCTCTATGTTAATTAATTTTGCGAAAATGGGGCTTTTATGTTGTTCTTTTTAATTCTATTTATTTATCATTTTATGTTCATTGATGTTTGAAGAATATAATCTGCTAGATGAAGGGAATGCCCTTTTAAGCTCTAGACCATGTGCAGTTTAGTTTAATTTGGCCGGGGAGAAAGTTTGAAACAAAAAATAGTTGACTGGTTGATACCAAAAACTCACCATAACACTTCCTGACAGGTGAGCTAAACTAATGAGGTAAGTCTTTTAATATGTCGATGAAAAGAGTACCTCTGAGGATAGTGGTGGTGTAGAGGTTAAGGTGCCTGTTGCTTATCCGGGAGGTTGCGGGTTCGAGTCCCACTGGTTTTAAATATAAAGAAAGACAAAGCCTGATTAATGACAATTATGTTATATCAGTCCTTTGAAATATTCTCCATGACCTGAAAACCGCAAAGTAGCATGGCTAGACAATAACACACAACAGTGCCAATGCGCTTCTGGAGTTGTATCGACATCCAGCAAGCATCTTTTTAAGTACAGGGAAGATAAAGAAATCACAGAGAGTCGGGTCTAGTGAGTAAGGAGGGTGCTGCAATTGCATGTCATGATAAGACGGATAAGCCTAAAACCAATTCGTGGATGAATGTTTTTTCTTTGATTTCAGTACTCTATATCTATAACACTTTCCAGTAACATATCTTATATGTACATTGGGTATTTGTACAACATAATCTTTCGAATACGAACATCATACATAGAATCCATTAAGAAGTTTGAGTTTGTTTTGCTATATTCGAACTGTCTTGTCCTTTCCACTACTTATTTGCATTCGTCGTTTGAGGTTTTTGAAGTAAAAGACCTACGTTTCGCCTCTTATGAGGTGCTCTTTTAGTCTTCTGTCATGTTGGTACACTTTCAAACGAAGTTTGCATCATTAACCCATTGTACGTCTTTTTGGAAGGTCTTTGACTCTTGACTATCGCATATAAACAATGGCTTTGTAATGAGAAGAATCATAATAAACATGCACCTGATATATTCAAAGCAATATGCGTCTTTATGTAAAACATAATTTCCTTTTTTATATATACAAAAGTAATGTATAAATGCTATACATTTACGTAAAATAAACAAAATATGCTAAATGCCTATTTTATTTAAAAATCAATTTCTTCAATTTCACACAGAAAGCAATAAATTAAAGTTAAGAAGAAATTATTCACTCTTTACATTAACAAATGTCAGTGCTCTACTGAGGTGAAAAGACTGAAAATGCAAAATAAAAAAAATACATCTTTCTAATAGGAACATAATCTTAGCATATATTGGCAGTAAAAAAATCATATACATTGCCCTGCTGAATGCCAGCTGCCTGTAAAACGTTTAAAAGGCGCCGGTCTACCTTTACTTAAACATATTAGAAACCGGCTTCTACTTTTTAAAGATTATTATATCCCATTTGTGCTACCCATAGTTATATCTAATTGGTGATCATGGAGTCGATTGTCTTCGGGCAGGTGAAATGTTGAGAATAAGAACAATATCTGCAGCAGTAATTTCTTACGAAAATCTTGATAAACAAATAGATAACAGGAAATACTTGGATGCTATACCAGGACTTTTAACGAGACTTACACGTACACGAGAGATTAGAGACATATTTCTGCCGTAGTAGAATCAATCATCGGTCGACAAGAGTCTGAAATTAATAATTCGTTGCAAGTAGTGAAACTAAATTACTTCATACCACATCAGTTCTGTATCGGATTATTGTAAAGTACCGGTTCGC
The DNA here is from genome assembly GCA_022818135.1 of Saxidomus purpurata. Taxonomy (NCBI): domain Eukaryota; kingdom Metazoa; phylum Mollusca; class Bivalvia; order Venerida; family Veneridae; genus Saxidomus; species Saxidomus purpurata. The sequence continues at coordinate 22,363,064 of JAFMSR010000013.1, forward strand.
AGGAGAGACGTAGCACAAATACTTATCCGACACTCAGTCATTTCATGTGTATCATATATATACATATACAACACAAAGTATAATGACAAACTATAAAATAAAATAAAGAAAATGTCAACGAAGGATACAGAAAGACATTTTAAATGTTGCTTTCAGATTATATGTAGATATGATATAAAGTACATACTCCGTAGTTGTACTTGAACGGGTTCCTGGCTATCAAAGTCCAGCTTGGGCTGTTTCACGGAAACAGTTAGACATTACCCGTTCATATCAGACCTTTATTCACTTCTACGAACTTTGTCAATATTCAATATTGATTCATTTAGGATAAACTCTTGCAACTTTATATAAATACACATGTACACAATTTTCTAATTTTTAACTTGTCAATTTGTTTTAGAATGTTTTATTTATCAACTTAATTATTTTTTTTAGCACATATGATTATCGAAAGCAACACGCGACTTGAGAATTATTTCGTGGCATTGCAAAAAAGTATTTGACATTTGTAACGGCAAGCCATAGCTTTCGGACTGATCCTTTCTCGTTACTGATATATTGTCTTTAGAATCACAAGCTCCGTTGTCACTTAGTCCCTCCCTTTTTATATCCACCCACTTCTCCACCGACTTGTAAACTTTTTTTCCCTTTCTTTTGCACATTTTTATGTCCACTCAATTCCCCGTCTACAGGTAAAGTAGTTTGCCCTTTCTTTTGTACGTTTTTATATCCACTCACTTCCCCGCCGACAAGTAAAACACTTTTCCCTTCCTTTTGTACTTTTTTATATTCACTCACTTCTCCATCGACAGATAACATTTTTTCCCGTTCCCTTTGTACATGTACTTCATCTTTCATCTTTTTCAATTCTTCCATTTGTTTTCGTTTGAAAAATCCAACCTTAAATAAGAAAGCATATGCATTTGTATGACTTTGAAACCGAGGGCAAGTACTTGCTAAAAAATTAAGGGTTACAGGAAATATAGACATATGCTTTTACTTACAGAATAAACCGAGTGTTAGAAATACACTCTCTTCCTAAAAGCCTTTTCACCAAAAGCTTTACAATTGCCTATTTAATCATGCGATTTATGTATACACACATACCGGTTTATACTTGATATATGTGAACTAGAGTAACAGTTTACCTTCCAGAGTATTATAACCACCAGGGCCATGATCACAAGCCCTGCCAGTACACTGAGTAGAAATATCCACCATGGTGCTTGTATGCGTTTTGTAGGCGGTGTAACAGGTAGCAGTTCCGTGTATACCTAGGTAAATATCAAATAACATGAAACGATATATTCAACTGTACATATCCTATAGTATATATGATTTCTACGTAACCCTTTCCTTCCTCTAAAGAATTATACTGAAATCAATTCAAGAATAACAACTCCCCTTAAAAACTCATAACTACCTAGTAAGTAATTAACATATTATCTTGCGAAGGAGGAAACGCCATTTTCTATTAAGAACATAACAGTTAAATGATTGAGTTCCTTCCCTGTCTTATATCAATGTTTGACGTACTCGGTACTTAGCATTAACATGAAGTTTTGTTGAATTCCCGCTAGTTGAGAAAAGGGTCCGGAACTGAATTTGAATACATCAGTAATAAAATGGCCATAACTTTGTGAACAAGAATCGGACTGGAACACGCGGCCAATACGCGCATCTTTTCTTTGTAGTGAACAATACCTTGAATTCCATTCCCGCCTGAAGTTGCTTAGAAACGAACGCGGGGCGTGCGGACGAAGCGACAACAATATACTCTCTTCCTTCGGGAAGCATAAAAAAGTAGTCGTTTGTCGTGAGAAAAGAGCTTGATTTTCTTCGCAGATTGACGAAATTATTACATAAAAATGATGGAAAGGTGTCTAAACTACAATGATATCAAGTTTCTTTGCCTACAGGAACAGTAAACCAGCGTATTGGAGAAATTCCTTAATCGTTAAATGTTGAATGTGGCGATTAATTTTGTATACTTTAGTTATGATCATATGGTTTCTCTACAGAGACTAAACGTGTGTTAATACGAAACCCAGTTTATGAATACAATAACAATTACTGAATAAGAAATATCATACATAAGCAAAGAACAAATGTTCATAAGATTAAAAAACATTTATTTGCATCACCTTTACGTATTACATTTACGTATGTGTGTTCTGACAAGAGTATATTTTTTAAATACGACTTCAAACGTACCTATTGCATTTACTTTTTCATAGACGAAGGTTATTTTCTATCTCATGGACCTATATACAAGTCCGTGTCTAAAAGTAATTTTCATTGCAAACGCCATAACATTAGAGAAGTATAAGAAGCAAGATAATACATGATATACATGTAAGTATGAAATCTCGCCTTTGTTTCGATAAGTCGCCGCGAAATATGTTTTGATCTCAATCTCATAGCCACACTGCTTTACTAGTATGACCCATCTATTTGTATTAAGGCAATATAACATTATGTAACACTTGTATGTATTGATTATAATTCATTATCGTTTAACATCGTCATCACCATTATTTGATAGTTTGATTCAAGGAATAGTTACTAGGACAACGATGTAGCAATACCGAACAGATTTGTCCATGTTTGTGAAAAACAAACTAATGAAAATGAATCTGTGAATACTATATTTATAGCTTCATGTTGCCTTGTAGTTTGTACCTTGTAGTTTTATGTCTAAAATAGTTTCCATGTCGAAATCAATTAGTTACAGGCATTTTGTGCATGCATTTTCCCGTCTTTGAGAGCTCAGTTTATAATGTATATAATATACATGATATGGGATACATTTATGATTCACTTTTCAACAGAAAACATAAGATTTATATTAAAAAATTAAATGCGTTTCCATTCCTGTCAAACTGTGAAAGTTCTGCTTATAAAACTGCATCAGCACTGAAGTTTATCGTGCTAATTGCAAGCTCAAGACACATGCTAATGGTAAACGACAGTAAATATATTATCTAGTGATAAAATATATATACATACAGCTATGTTATGGTCTTTTATATCTGATATAAGTCTGTGCTGCTCCAAAAGTCTTACATGTGCTACTGATCTAACTATCATTCCTTCACCATCCTGGTATACAATAAAATGACGACATTATCTAAATCATCAAATCGTAGAAATAATTACATCCCTTAAAACTACATAATCAGTCACACCACCATACTTGGTTTCTCTTAACGAAATGTTTAAAGCACTTAAAAAGTATGAAATTAAACTACGAACGTACGTTTGTATGGGCAAGAATATTTCCTGTAGCGACAAACTCAAGTGTAACAACAGCGCTGTCTCTAGCTGGTATGTCATACAGTTTACACTTGTAACTAGAACAGCCTCCTTTAGCGCAGTCCTATAATTTCAGATGTTTCAAATTGATAGGTGATACACACTAATGTTTACACAGTATCAACATAGAAAATTGTCAGTTACTTTGGCTGTAGTAGACATAGTGTCAGATTTAATGAGATATTCTACAGATAGTTATCGCATGCTCCATTTCGTTTACCTTTGATAACAATTGAGACCTAATCACATGTGAAAGCTTAAGCTTAATGTTTACAATTTAGATAATACTATCAAATTGTTTCAATTTATGACGAACATGTGTCAATGATCATGTAAATATACGTACAGTATTTTTCATGTCAGAAAGAGTTTTTGACTCTCCTATCTTTTCGTCACCTGTTTTGTCTATGACATAAGTAGGTTGAATATTGTCTTGGAATGAACAATTAATGCTGCAGTCACAGTCCCACTGCGAAGAAAATGTGGATAAGTTATCTTAAGGCATGACCTAATTTAGTTTAATCGGTTGACTATCTATCAAATATAATTAATAAGATATAGTTTGAATATGTCAGAGTCTACATTTGGGGAAAAAGTTAAATTAAATTATCCACACATGGTTTGACCTTAAGGATAACCGACTTGAAATAAATCGAGAGCAGTTTATACATGTTAATAATTTGTCACCAGTTGCAATCTGAAAATCGTTATTAATGAACTCTGCTTTTTGCAGTTCTAGCACGGTAAAGGATCTAATTATTGTCTTTTGTTTAGTTTTCATTTCAACTAGAGCAAAGTATATCAGAAGCATTCAGTCGTCTGTTAGCCGTTTTAAACTACCGGGTTGGCAATCATTTTCTATCCGCGTTCTGTCTTATTTTTTATTCTTTTTAGATTATAAATCTGTAAGTATATAAATCCTTACATGAATCCTTGTATTCAGGTTAAGGTATGTTTTTCCGTCCTCTTTAACTTGTGGGTAAAGAATCAGGAGATCCGACGACGGTAGTGGGCTCGGTCCTTGATTTCGTAGTTCGTATTTATGAAATGTTAAGTATTTATGTCCTTCATCTCTAACGGTGATATACGTGGGTTTTGAAATTCTAGAAAATATTCCATAAAATATATTCTTAAATTCTACTACACGAAAAAAAAAGAAGAAATCTTACAATGTAATTACGAACTAAACTGAAGAAATATACGTGTGTTCACAAACAATATTTTATGGTTGATTGTTAACACGAAACATTAACATGGTTTTTTACCCTGAAAAAGTTGTTTTGACTTGGTTCTTGACTTGAACGGTGATTGTTTTTACATTGTCAGCCAGTTTTCGTTCGGTGCTCAGTGTGTTTGCATTCAGCTTGAAATCTAGCTGCGTCATGTTCATCGCGTCTGGTACCACTAAGCTCAGCTGAAACCTGATGGAAGACAACAGACAATTAAAATAGTATGTTCTTCCTTTCTTTATAAATGTGGATCCACGCCGAAACGTTAGACTATATCCAGCGGTTGACAATACATTTTTGAACACTAAAGCATCTCCTATATTTACTACAGGTTTGCACGAAACCCTTTCCTTCTCTCTAGTGTGCTTTTTAAAAAAGACTTCTCGTATACTGACAACTTGATGATTTGAAAGGAAAATGACTACTGAGTAACGATAACGTCGTCATTTCGGAGTTCGAGGATTGTAATAAGTTTTGTCAAATCAGAAATGGCAAAAAAGTAATAAGCACGAATACTGTGTGCAAACGCCACAAAGATAAATAAAAAAAGATTTAAATGTGTAGCAGACAACTGATAATCCTACCTGACACCAGTGTCATTGTACATAGGGTTTCCAAACGAACACGCCAATAGGAACTCATCTTCTGATACTTTTGGGATATTTCTTCTTTGTAGGTAATCTAGTGATTCCATATATCCCTCTTCTGAATCGGCAGGACCACGACTGACAAAACCACAGTTTATTTCCGGATCTCCATAAACTTTTGTTACCTGGTTGTTAGAAACAATTTATCAGACAGTTTTCACGAAAAGTTTTATATATAGAACACAAAACATCATTATTGTAATGAATGCAAGAATATTTAGTTTAAACAAATTTAATTCTCATACCCTACAGGAATGGACCCCGTTAGGGAAACCTAGCCTACAGGTACAAGAAACGTCACAAAGACTGAACATACACTTATCATGATATGTGGACCGAATTGAAAACTAATAGCTTATTGAAATTCTTTGCACTGCATATTTAATGTCGGTTCAAGATATGTCGTTACGAAAAAAATAAATATTTGTAACTACTACCAGGATTTAAATATGTTCATTCAGTAAAAACGATAGTTAAACAGGAGATTACGAGATGTAAAGTGGAGGGGATTTGGAAGATCGTGAAAGTCTTGGGGCAAAAACATTAACATGAAGCTTCCGTCGAATCGTTTGGAATTGTCTATATACTAGTAATTGTGTACGGCTTTGAAAATGTTTTCATATGCTTCATCTGGTAGGTAATTATTTCCGAATAGTATAGTCTTTAGGGAAATATTGAAGTATGCATTGACGGGGTGAAATATAAATGACCTTATGGTGTCATATTTTCTACAGTGAAAGAAGAAATGAGTGGCTGGTTCGCGCTGTGCACATATGCAAACGGGTGACGAAATTATATCGTTGAGAAAATATCGTCTGCAAGTGAAAACTGTTCGAAGGCGAGTAAGTAGAACCCGGTTTCTCCTTTTCCCTGAGGAGAAGTACATGTAGGACGCTACATTGGTTGGTGACATAAATAGATGGTTTTTAAAACATGATATCAAGTTAGATCATTAAAAGCTCTAGTTGACGAAGGAAGATAGAATTCATAATACTAATATACTGATGTTTGAGCTCTTGGTACTCTTAGGTCTTCATTATTACGCAAACTATAGTATTCATTCGCGGCAAACGGTGGGCATAGATCAGAGAGATAGGAAAGAGTTAGGTTAGACTTCATTTTATGAAAAGGTATGAGCTTGTGCTTTTAGCGCATTGACTCCAGAATTTCCCATCCAGTTTCAGTTAAAAGCCTTTGTAAATAGACTAGTTTTGTGGCACCAGTGACAATGCGGGCAGCCTCGTACCGGACCTTTTCAAGAATAGTTTTTTTGTTCATTTGTGCAATTATCACAGATGACATCACCATATTCTAAGATTGAACGGAAAAAGAAACGTACACTGTATATGGTTTCAAGGGATCAACAATCCAGAACAAATTTACGCATAATATCTATTCGTTGATAAGCCTTTTCTATTACATAATTTGTATGAGTGTTCCATTTCAAGTTGCTAGAGACCAAATAGAGACCAAAGTGCTTGTGGTTTGAAACTTCCTGTATTTCCACACTGTTCATAAACACACTAGGGTGTTGCGTAGAATTGTGTCTGTTTTGTTTGTAATCTTAGAGTTGAATTTAACTAACCCCTGTGATGCCCAATTTGAAAAAAAAAGAAGAAGAAAATTTTACCTTTTATGCTCTATGCAGGACTCTTTTTGAATGTGATATGCAGAATTTGTTATGGAGTAACTTAAATTGTGTGTTTTGTACATCATTTATGCTTTACAATGGTTACACTGTGTTTCTTAGTATCAAATACAGTGAACATATTATAGCAGTGAGGTGATACGCGAATCAAGAAAAATATGTCTGTCATATCAACTATCAGCATACAGCGGCAAGAATATTGTTACAATGTACTAGAAGAAATATATTTTGTTTAAGTGAAATTTTGTCGAGGGATAAGTGATTGTTTTGCCCTTACATAAATTGTGTGAAAAACGTGCAATGAAAGAAAATAAGAAGTGTAATGACTATTATTATACAAGTACTGTCATTAATGGACTGACACCTGACAAAGTAATTCAAAACATTAAATATCATAGAACAATGTTTTTATTAATGTTGTACTTTCGATCCTGACCATATGCTGATTCGCAGCAATTTATGAATCTACTGAAACGAAAGTATGTATTTAAATTAAAGTAATCCAGTTTTCTTTGCAAACTTGCAGCATATGCTTAATTTGGATCTTTTATAAACCTTACTTGATACAGTCCCAAAATCTAAAACATGCACTTTAATTTCACTACTTCAACTATACCTGCTGATATTGAAGAGTATAAGGGAAGGAAATGAAGAAATTTGAATTGTAACTTGGGTCGCCGGTTTTAAGTATGCTGACATCTATGGTTAAATTTGACAGGCCTAGAATTAAAAAGTTCTCAGATGTGCCTAACACAGCTTCGGCTGTGAGATGGAGGTCAGTCTCACAATCATTGTTTGGACAGTCTTTCTTGAAATCCAGCTGAAATAGAGTGTAACATAATAGATATAGTGAGTGAAAATTTTGCGAAATGTTGTAATAAATGTGGTAGCCGAGGAACATTTAATGAAACAAATGGTCTAGAAGTACATTATACACATATTATCGGCTATTGTACTGTAAATAATGGATGTTCTTAGTCACTTAACCGTAAAGAAATAAATGATCAAAGTTCAAAGTGCTATGTTAAACAAAGTAGAAATGAGTTCTGCAATGTAAATGTAAAACTTACAATCTTTGTAGCTATAAGGATCTGTTTTTCGGGATTTTCACCATCGAACTTGTTAATTGTTGACTGGACACGGGCACTGCCGCTGTGTATACTGATGACGTCATAACTTGCTTTAATCCGCACAGGTGTTACCAAGTCTGATGTAGACTAAATTGAAAAAAATATATCTTTGCAGCATTTTGAATACCAATGAAACATTCAGGATATCATTTATATTTTAAGGCAATCAATGAAACATGAAGGACTAATGTTTTTTGACACATCTTTAAGCTTAAAAGACATTTGTAAATAACTAAATATTGATATCAAAAACAAAATTGAAAGTAAATAAGTATACTTCAAAAACATTTCGCAAGATAAGGACTGTAACTCTACTTGTGTTTTAAATATATATTAACCTATCTAAGTAATGACCCTAACCTAGACAACGTACATGTAGTTATTAACCTATAGCAGACCATTTCAAAACATGAATGGTCTGTTTATTTGAACTTTGCACTTACCTTAATAAGGACGTTTTTTTGTCCAATACATGACCTATCCCCAGAAAACAATCTCAGCCTGAAACTTTTGATACTATTTCCATTACTTTGCCAGGCAATTCTGTTGTAGTCCCCGATGTATGTATCCAACAACACAGATACGTTTACATCTGAAACAGAATGCCTGTGCAAGCTTTAACTTTGAAATAATACAACACTTTGTTTCTAAAACGAAACATTAACGCACAAAACAAATATACATGTAATGATGGAGGTCCCGAAAAATTAGCTGCAACACCTGCAGTGCCGGGAAGCAGATCCTGTCAACAACCACTTGTACACCTTTAAATTGCAACAAATTTATTTTGAAGGGAAAATATATTCTGTTTATTATAAGAGAACTAAAAAGAATCAAGGAGAAAACTATTAAAAAACAAAGAGTAGGAATTCCGACCCGGTTAAATATTTGCTTAGTTTATATTACAAAATGTGTTAAGCACATTAATATGTTTTTTATCGTTATTAATTCAGCATTGAGTAAAATAAATACTTTACCAATAGTATTAAACTTTAGATAGTCGTAGCTGAAGCACACGTCCACTTTGAAGCACGGGGCGATAGAACTTCCATTAGTTGAAGGACACATCTCTTTAGTATATTTGTCAATTTGTGTGACGCTCGTTTCCACAGTGATATCTATGTTAATTACAGACTGTCCAAACAACAGGTATGCTTTGTCAGATAGGTAAGCTCCTACCGCAATATCTGGAATAAAATAATAAGCATTGTACGGTTTAAGTACCATGTAATACATTACAAAGGTCCTTACAGGAGGAATATGGAGGTTTTACCATGGTCGTGACAAGAGTCACTATTTAGAAAGAGTTACGTGTTTTGTTTTGTTTTTCATGAATAACTCTAGCCGTCTTAGTAAAGTTTTTCGTTTCGTTTAGGTAGATGGTGTTGTCAATGCACTAATTGCCTCCAATTTGTCTGCCATTTTTGTTTTATATTTTGATAAGCTACGATGTCACCTCGTATTGTCTGTCAACACAATAAGTGAGATTAGATACAGTTGCAGGTTCTTAATCTTTATCCTATATGCCAAATATTCTAATTTTTCAAGAGACTTCTTATTAATATGATGCAAATAGTAGGGCGCATTCGGTCTAATCACCTGGATTTAAGATTAAAATACTGAAAGTTCTGATTGTTTATGTATAATTAAATTCTTTGTTTTGTTTAACTAATATTTTATATTCTTTCCATAAAACTTCCTTATTCTGAGTTTTCTTTAGCATCTGTGCAGTAAAATAAAACATCCCGTATCAAATTGTCCGTATCAGATGAAATAGGCCGTATCTTAGTTGTCCATCGTGTAGGTTGTACACACATGCATATTCATATTATATTCCTACGCTAAAAGTTGAAAACTAGATCCATGTAGCTGCAGTAAAATAAGTTTGATTTTGTTGCCGTCACATTGATTTTAGGTCACATTTGAAAACAAATAAATGTACAGTCTCTGTCGCATTCAATAAACCAGATAGATGATTTACATTTTGCTTTTACTATTTATTGCTGTTGTTTGTTTATACACGGAAGACTAAAGTGACGTCATCGACGTCATATAAACGTGACACGAAAGAGCGCGTTATCTTGATTTTACGCCATTTATGATACAATATCGTTTTTATGGAATTTTACATGACGTCCGGTAAAGGTATATAATAAAAGGAATACTATAACAGTCGGTTGATCTGCGAGTGTATCTCAGCCTCGCGTGTGATCCGGAACTATACAGCCAATTCGAAAGATACGAACCCGCAGTTCAACCGATTGTTATAATATTCCGTTTGTATCGTACCGTTGACCCCATCATCGTCCATATCTTCTGATTTTGAGAAAGAAATTCCAAATGACATAAGTCCAGTACAAAGGTCGGCCCCTGATATCCTCTGTGTGTAATGAGGCCAGACACCAGTCTTACATCCATTGTAAACATAGATGGCGCCCTGCAGACCATCTTCATATGGTGCTCCGACAACAATATCTGATTAATTAATTAAATGAAGAAACATTCTATATTCATGAAAAAACTCAAATTTTATTCCGAACTCAAAAATAAAAGTAAATGGCAGTAAGTGGGAGATTTCTAGAGATCTTAAGATGGCATTAAGGTACAGTCGTGCAAATTATTAGACTTCATAAGAAAAGTCATCTGAATATGTGTGACAAACCATTGCTGTATTACCTCTCAGGCAAGACCATGAACATTTTACACCAGTAATTTCTTGTTTTGCATATACAAGTTAATTTTCTTTACAATAAAGGTAACAAATCATTAGTATATTTTCGAACACTTTAAACGTATTACTCTACCAGTCCACTTTACAACTCTTGCACTGAATGTTCGCTGGAAAAACACCAAGCTTTCTTTTTCTACCAATGCAACAAAGTGCAAGAAACACTGCCTTACAGTTAACGAGAAAAAACAGACATACACATGTACTTTGTTTTATGTGTAATATCTTGTTAATTAGCTCTCCTTACCATTATATGTGTCATTATTCATATCTCCAAGACTTGCCATTGCAGAGCCAAAGCGAGCACCAGCTTTATCACCTCCGGTCAGCATAGTTGACATCGGCTTAAATCTCTGTCGTCAAAAGTTTTAAACTAACTTTAATTCTGCAGAGCATAATCTAAATCGGCCTTTCTCGCTGCATAAATTACAGAGCAAAGCAGAGCAGAACAAGACAGGACAAGTACAGAACAGAGCAAAACAAGACAGGAACATGTGTGTTTATTTGAAACTTGAATATATGTTATGAAAATGCACAATAAATAGTGTTAAACTAACAAGACAGGAACAGTTCAGAGCAGAGCGAAACAAAGCAAAACAGAACCAGACAGGACCAGTACACAGCAGAGCAAAACAAGTCAGGATCAGGACAGAGAACAGAAGAACAAAGTAAAGCATGTATATTATGTTCTGATAAATTACAGGCCATCTTACGACAACACTAACAAATATTTTTCAAGTGTTACAAAACGCAAGTGCATGATATGATGAAATTTACGTAAACGGGGAACCGCAACTTGGGCATTCGTGAGGAAATTAAGTCATCATTATCTTTCACATGAAAATAGACGTAGCAATTTTATAGAATCAGTTGAAATAAATTTTCATTTACAAGAAGGAGCTAACTTTAATATAGTTTGAACCAATTAACTTATAAGAGCATATACCAAACGTACCACTAGTTTCCTTCCTCCATAAATCAAGTTGATAAGGTAATGCTTTATTCTTGAATAATAATATAAAAAAACATCCAGCGAAAAGGTTGCTGTATTTTCCTACATACAACTCCTGTTCTTTAAACTCTTCGGCTTTATTTAAAATCGATCATTATAGTAATACTCAATAAAACCAAGTGTAATTAACTAAGTGTATTACTTCATACCATTTTCGATGACATGACTCTGTATATTCTGTAAGATATTCAGAGAAGCAGGAATATGGCTTTCCATCACGGTTTAGCGGCCAAGCTTACCTATCATAGTACACATATTATGCATGTATAGATGTGACCATGTTGTACATTTAAGCACGCACCTTATCAGCTTGTCCGAGATATACGAAGACAACCCCGGTGTCATCAAGTTCACCTTTGCTGTAGAATGGTGCTGCTATCAACAAGTCGTCCATACCATCCTTGTTGACATCTACAGAACACAGGGCTGCTCCATAGTAACCGTTCACAGGAATCTGAGGTATGAGTATAGATAATATCTGCTTTATTTATCAGTACTGGACTCATGTCCTCAACGAATTTACAGATATCTAGAGGCACATGAAAATATTTTACAGGTTTCATTCATTATCGATTTAAAACAACATGAAAATTAGTGAGTTCCGTACATCGGTCTTCTGGCTCAATACATGCATATTACTTTGGTTAAATGTAATTAACTAAATGTAATGTTAAACAAAAATATAAAGTTTGAAAGTAATTTACCTTAGTAGTCTCTGATCCATTAAGAGTCATATCAGCTTCCTCCAGGACGAAGCTGTTTCTATTGGCCCCAAACAAATAAACCTAGAAATAAAATACAAAAGCCCCATCAGGTCAGGCAAACAAATTCACTCTTATCGTTGACACCTTACGGACAGGAGTGGGGCGGGTAAGACAATGGCAACTTTCTATTACACTGGCTAGCTGTGTGATATGTTTCTCAGTTTTAAGTTGAGCAGAGTGTGAACAGAAACATACTGTATGGCAGTATAGATAACGATATTTCGTAATATGAATAATATGACATTTTCTCTGAATATGTATGAGCAGTCCTCCGATATTCCTATAACCATAACCCACGGTGGGGAATCACGTGATCAAAATAATCTCTAAACAAAAGTGAATATATGAAAAATGTTATAAAATAATGAAAGCTGTTCAGCTGTGATTATAAAAAGAGACTATCTTATGACAACATTAACGTATTCTAGAACTACTCAAGTCTCAATAACAATCATCTTCTGATTCTGCTGAACACTTCAAAACTAAATTAGTTCAGTGTACTGAAGTGTTTATTACAATCGGAAGGAGACTATGATTGAGACCTATGCAGTTCTAGGATACATTAACGTCGCAATAAGATACATTTCATATTTAAAGCTAAACAACTTTCATTATTTTTTAACATTTTCGTAGATTTACTTTTGTTTAGAGATTATTTTGATCATGTGATTCCCCACGTGACAACCACACATCTGGTTGTTGTTAATAGGTGCTGCCAGACATTTAGACGCCCTTTAAAGCACTTGTACGCCCACGTGTCAACTTTCTGCGAGTGTACCAATTCGACTACACAAGGTTAATAAGCTACAAGCTTTCTTCACAATCGAGCTAAAATAAACTAGTATAAACGAAACTATAAATAAACTAAGGTTTATTTGCCTCTCGACACTAAATTATTGCATTATTCCATTTTTTATTAAATACATACGGCCTATACAAAGCTGATATTATTAGTTCATGTGCTGGTAAAGAACGACATCCTCTAATGTTTTAATATTTGGTCTTATTTTCCTAAAACATATATGTAAATGGACACATTTACACTTATCGAATTATATCTGTTATTTCCAAATGCAACTAACCGAATAATGAATGAAAAGGTTCTGAAAAAGTCAAAGTCAAAATGTATATTGGAAAACACAGATACATATTTTTCGCCAAACTCTAATTGTACAAGAAGAAAAAAGTAATTCCTGCATACCATATAGCAATTACAAATTGCATGTTAATGTTCAATCAATCTTTAAAACGACTACTAGTATTCAATATTGCTGCACAAAACATTCGTTTTGAAATCAAAATCAAAATTGAGAACATAAAATGTTACAAAAAGTCAACAAATCGACCGAAGGATAATAAAACTACTTGTACATTTGAATATTTTAAACCCATGACAATTGCCAACATACTCTGACTGATACATGTATTGAACAATCAAATAAAATTGCCTGGTTCTTTCATTTTGCGTATGTATACTTATACGTATGTATTACGTGTGAAGTAAATGAAAATTCCGCTAGTAAAATTGCAAATTGAACTGCGAATGTATTGAATGGCCATATATGTGTTGGTTCGTCGCGTTGAAAATTAAGCATTCATTGTCTCTAGACCAAAGTTTCTGTAAGCAAGCGTTTCATCTTTCGCCAGTAACTTTGAGTTGATTATGAAATACCTGCTTTCTTATACATTTGTATTTAAATGATGTTTAATCGAGCCCTTCTAAACGTTTACAGTTTGATAATGTGTACATTTGAGACACATGTGTATCAGATGTCAAAAAAAGAAAGTAACGTACACACACAAAGTATCCGCTCGAATCTTTTCCTAAACCCAAGCTAATTATGATAAAACGGTGACACGTGAAAAGCACGCTTCAATCACTGGTTGTATATGCTATTTCTATTACATTAAGCGAGACCACTGGTTGTATATGCTATTTCTATTACATCAAGCGAGACCACTGGTTTTATATGCTATTTCTAATACATTAAGCGAGACCACTGGATTTATATGCTATTTCTATTACATCAAGCGGGACCACTGGTTTTATATGCTATTTCTATTACATCAAGCGAGACCACTTGATTTATATGCTATTTCTATTACATCAAGATAGACCACTGGTTTTATATGCTATTTCTATAACATCAAGATAGACCACTGGTTTTATATGCTATTTCTATTACATCAAGCGAGACCACTGGTTTTATATGCTATTTCTAATACATTAAGCGAGACCACTGGATTTATATGCTATTTCTATTACATCAAGCGAGACCACTTGATTTATATGCTATTTCTATTACATCAAGATAGACCACTGGTTTTATATGTTATTTCTATTACATCAAGGGAGTCGTAAGAGAATTACAAAGATACATTTTTTTTAAATTTCCATTAGGTGTTGGATGAAGAACAAAATTCCAATGATCATTTCAGGTAGACAATGACTAAGCTATACATGTGGATTGTAGTGCTATTGATTACTGCAGAGTATTTTAGCCGTACTGGGCTAAGTCCAGCAAAACCTATGCCATGGTGGTTTGTCCGTCAGCCCATCTCTCCATATGTCCGTAAACATTTCCTTAATAACGCTCTACAGGTCGCAATTCTTATCTGACTTTGATGAAACTTAGTGATAAGGATCCCTGCAATTGTTGATGTTCCCTTTTGTTTTGGGGTCAGTGGGTCAAAGGTCAAGGTCACAGTGACCTCCAAAAGCAATTCCTTGATAACACACCTACAGGTCACAATTTTCATTTAACATTCATCAAACTGTAGATGATCCCTATTATGTTTGGGGTCAGAGGTTCAAGGTCACAGTAACCCAAACTTAAAAATCTTTTCCACTCAATATCTTGAAATCTACATCACCCACAGTATTCAAATGTCAAAGGATGATTAGTTTTACTGATTAGATGATCCCTTCTGTTTCTTTTTGGGGTCAGTGGGTCAAGGTCACAGTGAAATCTGTTAGGTTTTTCTTGATAACATTGCAAAAGATTTTTCACAAAACTTACACAGAACAGTCCAGTCAGACCAGTAGAGTGATACTGGTCCTTTTGGCCTCTTGTTTTATTTTATTGAACGCTCATTGAAATGTATATGTCATACATGTATTGAATATATAAACAAAATGGTCATGATAGTCCTATATCGCTCAACTGAGTACCATTGCTCTAAAAGATAAAAAGTAGGTCAATTCAGCCGAGGACAATTTTGCAATCTGCTTGAAAAACTGTACATCGATCTTAATTTCATTACTTTAGCTTCATACACAAAGGAGTAGGTCAAAAGGTAAAGATCAATGAACCCGATGAGCTTATTTCTTACACCATTTTTCCGAGTTTCAATCTTGATCTAGAGTTCATCAAGACAAACATTCTGACCAATTTGCAAGAAGACTTGATGTCAAATGATGCCTCTAGAGTGTTCAGAAGGAATTTTCTATGATTTGACCTGGTGACCTAATTTTTTATCCGATATGACCCAAATTCCTGATCTGATGTTAAACGAAACTAACACAATGATTAAGGTAAATATAACCTCTTGAGTGTTAACAATGTTTTTCTATTAGTTGACCTGGTGACCTAGCTATTTACCCCACGTGACTCAGTAACAATTTCGACCTATAAATCATCAAGACAAATATTATATTCAATTTTAATGAGAATTTGGGGTCAAAGTGGCTTCTTAAATGTTCACAAGGTTTTTCTATTATTTCATCTGACAAATTGGTTTTTGACCCCACATGACCCAGTTTAGAACTGACCTAGAGTTTATCAAGACAAACTTGCTGACACATTTTCAGGATGATTGGGTGCAAAATATTGCTTCTAGTGTGTTCACAATTATTTGTTGATGTACGACGAACAACGGTCGCTGGGCATCTAGGGGTGGAAAAACGTTATGTGGTAGGTCCAACTCACGCACACAAGTTATTCATTGACAATACCAATATATCTTACGTTGATTGATTTATATCTATTACACATGAATTGTCTGTTATTTTAATTGCCACTGTTTTGGCCCATTAAATGTGTATTTAGCATTTTAATGTTGCATTCTTTCTTAATTAAATAATTTGTGTTTTCACCAAATGAACTGTATATCATGCATATATTTTTAACTTACAAAGAATGCATGTATCCTGTATGTTTATAACTGTTATAACTGTTCATAGACTTACCTTCCCTGTCAAATGATCCCTTGGAGCCCCTACAGCGAAATATGTCTCGCCGCCAAAATACTGCCCGCTTGTCATTGCGTAACCTGTGAGCAAAACAATCAATAAACATTTTAGAAATGATTTACCCTTACAATTTGAACTCATAAAAAAGTTGCATTGACGGAAAGATTGCCAAATTGCCTTAATAGCTGCACAAGACAGTTACTGAATAGATAATATACAATTAAATGCGGCTACTTAATACACAGTTGATATTCGATTTTGTTTACTGTCAGTGTATTATTATGTTGAACAATACTTTGCAGTTTGTTCAACATTATCAGGTTCATAAAAAATATAGGTCTGAAAAGAAATAATGTAATTTTCACTCGATTTTTTATCGATGAAATGTTTTTTTTTTTTCGATCAATGTCTTATATGGAACAATACATTAAAGTTTGTATAAAATTACACCATTCATTAAAATGTGTCGGAAAACAACTTATATATGTTTCATTTATTATGACTCCGCAGGGTAAAGCAAATTCTGTCATTGCCAACCTTCCCGAGCAAATTGTTGGCTTATTGATCAATTGTCTCATTTTGGATAATAATACCTGTTTTGTTATTCATGTCACGACAATTATTCACATATGAGCACAAACTACTACGTTTACTCCGTAAGTAGGTGGTAAATAATAAAAAAAACAAATGTTATCTTCTTGCTTCCCTGTTCGATACAAATTGTCACTTTGACTCTCTATACGTATAAAAGACGAAGAAGGAAAATGGGCACTTTTCATAAAAAACACCGTTTTTAGATTACAGCTTTTGAATATATTAATATTTATAATGGCACTTTTATGAATTGAATCATTACGATTTTCTTGGTACCCTGTTTTATTAAAATTAGATTAAATTAGATTACATTAGACATGCTTTGAAAAACTGAAAATGTGTCTTCGATTTGCAAGAAGGGCGGTGTAAATGTGATACACACACGTATTTGTATTTGATCTATATTTTCATTTTTGTGCTATTTTTCATTTGTCCTAAATTTTAAATATTTCCTTTGTATTGCTCTTAAGAATGAATCAGTGAAACAATTATTAGACTAATGAAGTAATTAGTCATACACTTTAAAACTTTTTTAAATTTTTTACACGACAATTAACATTTCAAGGGGTCTTGATAGTATCCCCCTTAATTGAGAAGAGGAAAGTGGTAAGATGAATATATGCAAGGAACTTCGTCGGAAACATGTTATTGATAATTCATTATATACATTACATATAACGCTTCTTCATTCTATTCCATAATTTTCTTAAACTGAAGATATATTAAAAAAGTAATTGTATGGGATGACGGTGGAAAGCCTTTGTTATATGAACTCTAATATTCAGTTTATGTTGAACGAAAATGTTCGTAGTGCAGGTGATAATGTTACATGTATCAATTGGTAAATTGATTATAAATGTGACATAAAATCAAATTAGATTTGATAATACAAAAAATGCTTTTTCGTTTGAAACTGGTATCATAGTCTCGCACCTTTTCGTCGCATGTCAACACGAATATACTGTCCCAAGAGCACTATAGAACAATGTTTGTTCTGCTGTTTCTCCTATTTCTATCATGTATGCATACGGTGGTAAACGGACATTAGGCCTTAGGAAATTTTTATCTTTTTTATCACACCAAACGGACCTCTTTTAAACGAGGGAGTCGTCATTTCTTTTCACAAACTTTGAGAGGACGTTATAAATCTAAATAATTTATAAATAATAATATGATTCTGATTTGACATCTTAAATTTAAAAAATGGACATTTATAACAATATTTCGGGTGTCTTTGTGTAGTCTAAGGGTCATATGTTTATTGATGTTATTTTCAACTTTTCAAAACAATGGCTATTTTTTCGGTATAGGAATAGGTTTAATGTTTTCGTAATAAAATCATTTTTGGAAACAATGTTAGTTTTAATAAAAAATGTTTCAGCACTTAATAGCCGCTCCTGCCATAGACTCCCGGCAAAATGCATTTCATTAAAGGCCCCGCCCTTAAGTTCAGCGCCAATAAAGCGACTCTACATTTATTTTCAGGAATAAAACGTGAGCAAATAGACCAAACTTACAGTTTAGAATGTATGTATATATGTTGTGTTACTTTTATTTCTGTCAAAAACTTACATTTGTAATAACATCACAAAGAGTGTTATAGCGTGGAATAATAAGTTATTTAACTGTGAATATTTTATAATATGAACTATTATCAATGCTATAAATGATGCAGCAGTATAAAACACTTTCGCCTTATTTCCATTAGCTGTGTGTTTTTCTGCTTGTTGTTAACTTTTTAACTTTTTATTTATCAGCAATAGTAATGATTTCTTAACCCAAAGACTTGCCAAATCATAATCACACAATATCGTAAATACTTTCCTGGGGTCATTGTCTAATGGAGATAATCCAATCAGGCATGGGTTATTGATATTTAAGGTGTAATCAATGGAGAGTATCTGATCAAATATTTTTTAAATGCTGGCAATGTTTTAAATCCACTCAGGTTCGATCAAAGTGTTCTTTAATCACGTGCAGTTTTTACTGACTGAATACTTTCTTCAAATGAAATTTGTTTTTCTCACCTGCACAACATCAAACGTTTCAAACCAAGTATATATTAATCTTACCCAACATTTCATTTGTTTCGGTTAGTGCTTTGTTAGAGTCAGTTATGTAGACGTTGGTCTGACGTAGATCTATAAAGCCACCAGTAAAATATCGAATTCCTGGTGCTCCTATTAGAAGATTTTCACCCTGAAAATATCACTTTTAAACCTTAGTCTTTTTGAAAAATATCAAATTTAAAATGCAACAGAGTGCCGCGGAAATAGTACACTTCCTAGATATAATGGTTATAAAGAAATTAACTGTAATTACAACTTATATCAACAATAGTATTTTAAAACCACTGACTCTAAACAATTCCTAAATTCTAAGTTGTCACTTTAATCATACAAAATCAAACATCCTATATTCATAAGCACGTATAATATGTACAATTGTTTTAGAAAAAAGTACCTGAAAACACGATTATTAGAACTTGCACATTTTTTATTAAGAAGAAATATCAAATAGAAGTAATTAAAGCAGGAATGATTAAAGCAATAAAGATACCTAGCAGTACTCTTCTCTAAACAAGAAACTAAAGAAAAAACACAATACCTTTTATCTAAACACATAATCCGAAAGCATAGAAGTCTTCGGAATACTTAAATATAACATGGATATTTTCAATAACGATAATACGTTGAAAAGAATAATGAATAGTACTAAAATAATTAATTCCAAACTTTAAACGTCTTCTAACTATTGCTGAATTTAATGAATGTAACACCCCTCCGTCTGTTTTGAAATGCAATGGCCGAATAATAATAATACTAATAATCATTTCTTTATTTTACGAAGGTATAACACATTAAGGTAGTACACCCCTAATAGGCACTATTTCAAAGCTTGATAAACCTAATATTTTCTTAATCTGTATTATTTCCTGGATTTAAATATAAGGTTTTAAAGAAATTTACCGTGGAATTAAAAAGTTATCGGAACTCGAATGATCCTTCCCCCATTTCAGAATTATCAAAAAGAACGAGAACACCCGAAGGACAATAAAATGCTTTTATTTCGTGCATTAATGAATTATATTATTCAAGTTGGGTATCAAAGTAATAAGAAACCAATGCCAAGTGAGAAATAATCCAATATTTATCATATTATAAACACATATATTCAAAATGTAAAGAAAAAGTCATATGACATTGCAATTTTCATACAATTGTTCGAAGTCACAAATTTCTGAACATTTAAAAAAAACATTAAAATTTGTTCAGAAGTTCTTTAACCTCTTTGACACATTATCACAAAAAATCAAAATGTTTTACCGTTTCAAACTGAAATTATTTGAGTTTGAAATTACTAACCACCAAATTTCACTCAGGCCTGCAAATCGGAAAATAATACAGTTTGACCCTATGTTTTTTGTTTTTAAATTAGGTTTATGTTCAAGCAAACTTAAATGCAAATTATTGGAACAGTGCATACTCCTTTAAAACAATGTTTAACATTAGTCAGTAAATCTAGTGAGTAAACATACTGATTGCGCTCCATTAAAACATGTGAACCTCGCCCCACCCACCATTTACTAGGTACAGAAAAAAGTCCAAGTTTTGGTATTACATCGTCCAACATGCAAACTTAAATGCAAATTGTAAGAACAGTGTATACACCTTTAAAAACAATATTTAACATTAGTCAGTATAATGGTTTTCAGATGATTTAAGTTATGTAATAAATTATTTGGATTATGCCTTTTCATTATTGAAGGATCTTCGTTTACAATACAACACAAAACATAAGAGCTATTAGAAATGGTAGATTTAGTAAATATGCAAATACATGTATATGCAAATTAGACATACTATAAGACACGCCCGTTTTTCAGAACTTAATTTTGAAACTCATTTTTTCATGATTGTTCATCACTTGAAATTGGTCACATTAATTAAGTATCACGTAGGTAACAATTTTTTAATGTATATCTAAAGCTGTTGTTTTTAATATTCTATAACAGCCTTATGACAAATACAAAATGGCCGCCTCTATTATCCTCCATTTTTGAAATTTTAATCTTCAATATCGTCACATTCATAACTCCCGATTTTAGAAGTTCTTTCAACAGTGTGTTCCTCTTAATAAGTTCTTCAATTTAAAGTCAAATTATTTTCTGATTTGCCTTTCCCTATAATCAAATGTACTTGATTTTTTTATCACAGACGCGCGGGCTACGAAACTGCTTAAATAGCGCCTTATCCTTCCCCAGTTTTTGAAGTTGACATGTGACATGTCCCGAAATTGCCTTACATCTGTATTTAAACACTTTGATTAGTAACAGGGGTCCCTGCACTGGACCAGAACCATTTCTTTTTAAGGGCACTGGATGCTACAGAGCAGTGACTTGACATCCATTGGTGATGAAACCATTAAACAGTTTTTCTTTTCTTAGTAACAACGGCCGTAGTGTGCACTGGACCGAAACAATTTCCTGCTTTTAGAAAGTGGACAAGGATGCTACAGAGCAGATTTGGTGGTATTTGATCCATTGCTTCATGACACGTGGCCGTTTAAACATTACATATATAATTTATTTAAAAAAGCGATGCCTATGTGCACTAGACCAGAATCCTTTCTTACGTTTAGAAAGTGGTCCATATATGGATGCTTCGGAGCAATTTTGGTAAAATCCGACTGGTAGTTTCCGAGAAGAATAGCTGTCAAAAGTAAAAATATTGACAACGGACGACGAACGATGGACAATTGACGCTTTAACACCGCCTCAAACTAATAGCTAGTCCACTGCCTTTGGCTCAGACGAGCTTAAACTGCATGAGGAAGAAGAGAACCATGTATTCTTCAAAGTACTCCAAAAAATATGGATAAACTTCTTTGAAGGTACCGGTAGTTTTTTAACACAGTAAAAAAGCTACAAGAAAGTTTGCCAAAGAAAAGTTCTTAGATTGCGTAAACTGTCTTTAAAAGCCGCGTTTGTATTTCTGATATTTAAAGACACGTCAGATACAGTTAACATAGTGTTACCTCACCTCAATTGTATAATGGACTGATCCGCCTAAATTCCCCATCCCATAATTCAGTTTTGTGATGTTACTTCTTGGAACTGTCATCGTCTGCTTTTGGGCATCGACAACAGCGGGAATAGTTTTTATGTTCTGTTTGTTGAAGTCAAGAGGTATCTCATAGCACAAACCATTCATGAAGAAGTAACCATCGTCTTCGAAATATTTGTTAAACCATCGGCTTGCACAGGTCTGAAATTTAAAATCTTTTTCTATTGTTTATTTCCTTTTTAAAAGCACTTAATTGTGTGCACACTATGACACGTTGTATAGTATCATCTAAGATTGAATGCTGCTCGCTCTCAGATTTTAGTGAAAAAAACAAAGTCATTCAAACTCTCTGAAAATAACATATTTTTGAATGAACAGTAAAATAAAAATGTTCCAGTATACACTGTAAAGCATACCTGTAAATCTGAAATTATAATACGCTTATAAGTTTTAAAGCATAACAAACGCTTTTAAAAATCCCAATATAACATTGGAGCGTGGCGGTGCCGTTAAACCAAACATACCAACATTTTCATTTTACAAAAATTCTTCTTAAAGGGGCACTCCCTATATCAAGCAGATTAAATTCTCGAAACATAGATCATGTGTTCAATGAACGTAAAATTATGAAATAACATCCGTTCCAGCGGTGATAGTCGTTTAATAAACAATGATTTGGAGTACTGATACGCAGTTATTAGCCACGACGGCCGAAGGCCTGAGTGATTTATAACTGCGCATCATTACGACAAATTATTGTTTATTAGACGATAACAACGCTAAAAAGGATGTTATTTCGATTCTAACATAACCAGATATTACAAAAGGTGAATAAATGCAAAGCTTTATTTTCTACGCGAACGGTCATTAAACGTCATACAGCTCAACATGACGTCATGCTTACAGCATATCGGTTCCCGCGTTTTTCTACTCTTTGTATATAGAGACAAACTCGTGAGTCATGTTAGAATGATAAATTAATACAATTTCAAAGAAGACCCTATGGCGAAAAATGCCTCATTTCACCACAATTAATCAATATAGAGGCTTTCTGTGATAAATCGATCCACCCATTTATTGTACAACATCAACTCTACATAGATTACTGAATAGTTTACCGTACTTCAGTATATTTCAAACCGCCGAATTTAACGATAATGACTGTAAATGCATAGCTGAAACCTTTAGGTTGAGTTATATCTGTTATTTATGTTTTGGAGGTATTTAGTCGGACATCAATTATAGGGTATGTCCCTTTACGAGAAAATATCCAGTGGAAGTTATTGAAGCAGGAATGATTAAAGCAATGAAAATTCCTAGACGTATTCTTTTAAGAAGCCAAGAAACTAAAGAAGGAAGTTTTTCAACCATAAAAACAAAAAAAAAAAAAATTTTTGGAATACTTAAATATAACATGGACATATTCAATAACGATAATACAATTAAAAGAATAATGAATAATACTAATATTATTAAAAGTAAAAGACAATTTCCCAATCAATTTAAAACGTCTGCTTACTAAGTCGGAATTTAGTGAACATAAGACACCCGTCTGTTTCAAAAGGCAATGACCCAAGATGTGGATTATGCCATTCTATTTTTTTAAAGATCTTCGTTATCAATATTAAAAATAAATATGGACTGTTCTGTACAAAATGTTTTATACGTATTAGTTTGTAAAGGTTGCCAAGAATTTTATATCGGCAGAACAGGTGATAAGGACAGTACATGATCAACAATTAAGAGACCCGTTAACAAGGCGATTGCCTTTAAGTGGCCATTTAGATAATTTTTCAAAAAATGACCTTTAATAGTCAATATTTCCTTTTCACAAATTTCATAGCAATGATGTTTCAGCTATTTTATCTAAAGAACGCTATTTCATTGACATTTTTAAGCCTATATTAGACAATAACAGTTGACGTCATCATTTTTGACGTTGTATACACAACTTTGACGCAACCTTGCTTAGTATATTGTATGCTATATTTGCCCTGATGATGCCAAAGTGCGGTTGGCAAATAGAAAACTCATATAGTGTAATTTATTTTCATTTTATTTATTTATATATATAGTCTTATGGTTTTAAACCCTTAAAATGCCCGAAAAGGCAATATGTAATGAAATAAATAAATATGACTTGATATGGCTTTAAAATAAAAAATTGATTAACAAACTTAACTGTGCTACGCAGTGGCGGTACCATACTATGCGTTTCATACAATTCATCAGGCACAGTTGTAGTGAATGACGTTAAACTTGCTGCAAGGGAGATTACTGTTGTAAAAAGGCAGATACTTAATGTAAATTGATGGCGTTAAGCCTTGGTTTTAATTTGTTAATAAAATAATTCTCTATTGCTCACCTAGCTGAAACACATTTATTTATTAATTTAAAAAAAGAAAACATTTCAAATTCTTTATTTCGACATCTATCTAAATGTTCACTTAAATGAATTTGTCTTCTTGAAGGGTCTCTTATTTGTTGTGTATGAATTATATATACATATATAATTATTCTTATATGAGAAGTGTTCAAAAGGATTTACCACAATGCCTTTGCGATGGTGGACGTCCAAAGATGCACCTAACCACTGGTCATCTCGACCGTGTTCGAAGAGTCTGTTTATCCCATCAAATGTTGCAGACCCTGTACCATCATTATCTGAATTGAAAATTGCAGGTTTTACTGCATCATACACACACATTTAATATCTGAATGTATCAGTATTTATATTTTTGAGGCTAGTCAGGATTGTGGCCTAAGACTAACTTTTGCATCGTTTCACACTAAAGTACTTTTATTACGGATATATCGTGAGGAGACGTAACATGTCGGTAGTTAACTTGACGGTAGCAGAGACTATGAGAACCTTCGTCAAACTGCGGCTAACAAAATAGCTGCCAATCGTGTTGCCTCGACAGTAAAAAAAAAACGGAAATTTCCGCCTACCTTTTTCGAGGAAAGGTAGTTCTGCAGTTTGGCGTAGATATTACCTGCACAGTCACATGAAGTTTGGACCCCCACCCACGGCCCTATCCGCCCATTCAAATCTACTTTCAAACCGTAAAATCATGTTCAGAATATTTAGGAACAATGTCCAACCAAGTTCCGATAAAAAATGCTCGATAGTGGGTCCGGGGTGTTTTTTTAAAATTTTTTATCGGAACTTGATTAGACATTGTTCCTTCTTATTCTGAACATGATTTTACGGTTTGAAAGTAGATTAGAAGGGGCGGAACGGGCCGGGTTGGGATGTCCAAAATTCAAGTGACTGATACAACCCGTCAATGAGTCGGGTATTTGGCCACTTGTGTGCGCTTTATTTATGACAATTGTTTGACCTCGGAATTCAATGTACCCGTCATTTCCTGTTCCCATGTCTTTCGCCCACGTTGCTACTTAAGAGACTATAAGATAAAAACACCACATGTATCAAATATCTAAATTTAATTTTTATTTAGAAGTCATCTAGACTAGAATAAAAATAAATAATTCACATGAGGGTCAGGTAATTTAATGTATTATGTGTTCTAAACAAGTTACATATATGTTTCCGTTCAAAATTCTATTTTGGTCAAAGACAAAACACAGTACTCGCTTTGAAAACATGTACGAAATGAGCTATTTAGCTATGAATATATGAAAATATGCGTAACTGAAAAAAGTTGGATATCTCTTTAACTACCTTATGGGTCACAAACCGCTTATAGTGGAACGGACCCCTGCTTCAATTTAAATTTCGTCCTCCTGTACCATACCACTAAACTGCACAATGCCAACGATACTATAGATACAACAATCTAACACTTAAATAACAGACTAGCAGAACCTGTCGCAATGATAAAGAAGCTAACAAATTTATTAAAATACCATCAACGAATAGTTCCTGACAGCTACGTGTGCTGAAATCATTCGTGAAGGTACACTTGTGTATGGCTCCAGGTTTCTCCACATTAGGTAAGTAAGCACTTTTGTCTTTTGGGGCGCCAACTAATATCCTGAAACATGAAATACTCGTACATGTACAAATAAAGTTTAGTTAACAGTACTAAGTAAAAAAGAATGACAATTGTGATAATGCGAATAAATATGTTTAGTTTATGTTATATGTAAACATGAACTAGCATCGGAAAATTGGTTCACGACACATAGTAAACCCAATCATTTTTGATGTGTTGTTGTGACACCAAAACACTACATTATGAATTCTAACACTACTGCAAATTTCACATATATAGGCAAAGAAAGATTTGAGCGTGATATACCTACTAAGTATATCACTCTAGGCGTCCGGAACTATTTTTGACTGCTGAAATTCCCTCCCGCGTAATTTTCACACACCATCTATGAGTGGGCATGCGCTCATAGCCTTGGATTTGAATTGTTGTGAATGAATTCATGTGATGTAAAACAAATCGTACTAAATTGCTCTACACTTTCGGTATCGCCAGCAATATCAGCAACAACAAAAATCAGACGAATACCGTTTTATTTGAGGAGTAAAACCGAACAGCGACAATTTTATGAAATGCAAGGAATACACGAAATACTACAAGTTCAAGGCAGTGACTTCGTGTAGGCGCATCAAATAGTACCCCTTCGAATATTTTTTTATTTAAATTAACGTGTTAGATTGGAAATGGATTTTACTGTTGAGTGATACATGTATATCGGTTAGTATATCACTGTGTGTCGTTTAGACGCTTCGTAATTAATCACTCAGGCCTTCGGCCTTCCTGATTAGATTACTACGCATCTACACTCCACACAGTGATATACTAACAGATATATCACTCAAATATGAAAAATATTTCCTAATTTGACGCTTGAGCTACAACCTTTTCGTTTTCCTCGTTTTTTACCGTTGTTTTGCAATAAGGTAAAAGTACATTCATGGCACAACGCTCGAAATTGGACTATAATTGATTTTTTAACTTGTATCCAGTGGGTATTTGTCTCTTAGCGTGTAGATAAAAGGCTAAAAGACACTATGTTATGAATACATGTATCTCATGTCTACATCGATAGTTTTAAAAAATCGTATGTCATATAAGATTGTCATGTACAAAAGAGTCATATTTCGATAAACTAAGGCATACAATATTTCTGAAATACGATATATCATACATGTAATTGTGACAAATATCCCAGTTTCGTCTTCTTGTTTAGATTTAATGGAAGTTCAGAGTCTCTGCACTGACTGATGATATTTTGCATTAGTTAATGATTAGAACATGATTATCATCAAGCTGTGTGAACATGTAGTATCCCGAATGTGATTTATTATATTCCTATTGTCGATTTCCTGTGTTTTTCTGATAGACTTACAGTCTTTTTAACTTATCCTGATTGAAATAACAGTACATAACCTTCATGTAAATGCGGAGATGTAGATAGATTTATGCCAGAACATTTTATCTGTATAATTTTGTTACAAATGAAACAACATCGATTTCTAAATTATATGCATTCTAAAACTACTGAAAATTTTCCTATATAGGCAAAGAAAGATTTAAACGTGATATACCTACCAAGTATATCACTCTAGGCGTCCGGAACTATTTTTGACTGCTGAAAATTCCCTCCCGCGTAATTTTCACACACCATCCATGAGTGAGCATGCGCTTATACGCTTGGTGTGGTATTGTTGTGAATTGATTCATACGATGTAAAACAAATGGTAGTAAAATTTTCTACACTTCCAGTATCGCCAGCAATATCAGCAACAACAAAAATCAGACGAATAGCGTTTTATTTGAGGAGTAAAGAAGAACGAAATGCAAGGAATACACGGAATACTGCGACTTCGTGTAGGCGCATCAAATAGTACCTATTCGAACAATTGTTTGTTTAAATTAACGTGTTAGAATGGAAATAGATTTTACTTTTGAGTGATATACCGGTTAGTTTATCACTGTGTGTCGTTTAGATGCTTCGTAATTAATCACTCAGACCGAAGCATCTAAACGACACACAGTGATTCACTCAATTGTGAAATCCATTTCCTAAATATAATTCCTACAAAACTAAAATTAACATGATATTTTGCTGGTGAAGAAATGACGTACAGAAATAATCTCTTTCAAGTCATTTAATTACATTGAGATTTGAAAATTAGATTAAGAAATCTAAGAAAAATTGTTACATATTATTTTGTATAAATAGGGAGACACTCAAAATCCCCTTGGTCATAATCCCCTTGGTCCAAAAACAACATAGTAGTCATAATCCCCTTAATGGATTTTACATTTTAATTTCATAATTGTTTTCAATCATTCCTATAGCAGGTGTTAAACTAGAGGCAAATAAAACATTTAGTAAAATTCAATATATGCTTTTCGATTGTAAAATACACTTAACCGATTAAGAAACGCAAAGATTTCCCCTGTTGAACATTTTTTTTTGAATGACGCTATTGTTTTTATTTCATTGTAGTCATTTTTTGCGATGAATTATTGAAACTTTACAAGAATTCAATTTTATATTGTTTTTGTTGCGTATGAAATTTGAATAAATTTGAAACACGATAACACTTAAAATAAATATTTTGCCACTTTTGCGTTTTTAAACCGGTTGAGTATAATGCAACAGGGTATCAGGGTTATTTCCCTACTAATTACGGTCTGAGGCAGTACGGGTTTCGATGGACTTAAAACGAGATGTAGAGTGTGAATTCAATCAAAACTTGTGAATGAATTTATTCAAGATTCGATTTAGGTAGGTAGGTAGGTAGGTAGGTAGGTAGTGCTTTTTTGGTGGTATGCCATAGAAACTGATGAACCTAAGCTATTAATCAATAATAAATTGTTTCATATTATTAAGTTGGTAACAAATATTACAGTCATAAGTAGGTTTATAACACACATATTATGTATTACAAAGAAATTTACTTAAATACATCACAGTAACCACTATAAATCATCACCTTTTGCACAAAGTTTAACACAAAATAATTGAAAATGGCAAATATATTTTTCTGTCGGCCGCCTGCCTGCCTGCCTGCCTGCCTGTAACAATTCCGCTGAAACTGAAACTTATTTTATGTATGAGCCTTCACCATATGCTGTCATTCTCCAGTCTGGTGGGGAGTTTGGATTCTAATAATGATGTTTTTACGATTGCTAGTGCTCTTGATGACTTTGGTGCAATGCTTATCAACGATCTTAATGTCAAACAGTTTACCGCTTGTTAGTTACAAGGGTTAATCCTCGCTACTTATTGGCTGAAGACTAAGAGAGGAAACATTTTGAAGCACTCCTCTGGAGTCCAGCAAACAGATACGGACGGATATTTGTGGCACAGACACCTATCTTCCGTGCGGATGGGATCAACCTGAACCTGTTTGCGATTTTTTGACGGTCTGTCCACCATCTGGCGTTTGTGAAGTACAACTAAACATCCTGTGAGGCAAGTTTATCACGGACAATCACAAAAATGTATGTGATTCTTAAACCTTTTCCGTGAGCCATGCTGCTTTATCACAGGCTGACTGACACCCTTTTAGTGATAAGAACATCATCTTTCGAAATAAACATCCCAGTTCGAAAACAGAGGGAAGCAAGTTCTAGCGG
>JAFMSR010000013.1:22393465-22595194 GCA_022818135.1 Saxidomus purpurata
GCATTGACATGAAGTAATGTCTCATGACGTCATTAGAATCCTGTCCCATTTGAACATCTTAAAAGGTCGACCTAACCTGGGCCTTTCAGAAAGGTCTTCAGTTTGCCGAAATCGAAAATTTGAGACGTAAAATTGTATTCCTTTGAAAGTTTTACGTCCGCTCAACGTCATCAACGGAATTTCCAGACGCCAGCATAACTACCGCCTAGAGTCTCACTTGCTTGCTAAGGCGTGGCATCGCTATTCGTTATAAACATTGTATGTGTTTTCTTTTTCGAACGAACGTCATAGATTCTGATATGACATTTAAATCTCACGAAAAGAATGAAGCATGATAGTCACGTTGAAAATATTGCTTTCAAAGCTTACGTCAAATTATAGGACAAAGGAAAGCATGACCTAAACTGAGTGCAACTGAATGGTAATAGTGTACTTATTCTGTGCTGATTTTTTTTACAAACATTGGTCGACTGGTTACAACGTTACACGAGAAGGAGTATCTCGACATTCCTAATACGATATATGCGATTTTATCAATCTTACCACATAGGAGGCAAGTAATCAGCATTAAAATCCGCGCAGCATGTTCGCTTTTAAGATAGTAATACTTGAAACAACGACAGGAAGTATCAAACATCTAAGCTATAATCTTTTGAAAGCGCTATATTTTAGTAATGTTCTAAATGCTATGTTCGCTAATTGTCAAAAAGGTCTAAAACATGTAGACAATGGCAAAGCTCTGTTTCTATGTTTGAAACGTTGCTATGTATTTGTGAAACAGAAAAAAGTATCATAACATCAAAAGAGAAAATCAGGTGTTTTAGATAATCATTTTCAAAAATTGATGAATTGAGATGACCCAATAGACGCCTCATATGTTCTCGAAATAATACTGTACACGCGATGCCCTAAATCGGATGGCAGTCATTCATACTTGGTGTGCAACACTTGTACATTTTGTAAACTGGTTGTAATTGCTTATCAACCGAGCTTGACTTTGAATTGGCCAGTAATCTTTTAAATACGCTTACTTCACGTCACCTAACCAACTGAAGTGTGCTGCACCTCCGTTCCAGAAAGCGACAGGGAGCAATTTTTAACACTGGGCGTTATTCGGCCTGTTATGTTGAGGTTCCAAAGTAGTAAATATATAAATGTCAGAATGTTCAAAATTATACTCTTTGTCATGTAAGATTATAGATTTTTCTAGCTTATTGTAAAATTTTCATAAATTCTCACTAATCTTTGATACAGAATAATAACATAAACCATCTACCTTCGACGGGGTTTAACGCCCGTTCAACTGTTTACCTGTCACTTTTATAGCTGGACAGTTTACCTTACCATCGTTATTTGGACAAGAATGTCACATGGTTGACAGACGGGCCTCGATTTCAATATAAAGATAGTGACAGCAATTGTATCATTGTTTATGTAAAATTTTGATTATTGTGTTAATAGCTAGACTTTTCCTATAAAAGTAAGAGCATTGTTTCTAGTATTGAGTTTGGTTTACAAATGTATTTTCATGTATTTTTCATTAAATTCGGTTCAGTAATAAAAAGTTATAATTTTTTATGTTCGTATTTCTGGTTGTTGTATAACAATTTTACTGAGACCACTATGACGGACCTCAATTTATATTTTGACCGACATAAATTGTATCGTGCTTTAGTTGCACGGAGGTAGTTTCTCGTGAATTTAAAGAGGCAGGAAGTTTTTTATTTAGTTAGGTGTCGGGCCTTGTCAGTTTTGAGTGAGGAGGAGACGACAAAAGACAGCGCATCGACCCGGTGTTGTTTTTTTTCATCTTTTCATCCCCTCCTCATTTTCCTTTGCAACACACAAACTTTTCTGTTCCCACCAATGTGCAGCTCGGATTTTGAAGTAAAAGGCGCGCAAAGCTGCGAACACCTGTACCAGTATTGACAATAGCCACGATTTATTCGTGCAATATTATATAATTATGTTATTTCAAACTTGATATGACAGAGCGATGAGTTGTTCTTGTAAATGGTCAAGGTAGGTGGCGATTTATAACAATATAAAATATTTTAAGTTTTATAGCTGGAAATACAGCAAAATGTAGCTGTATCTATCTAAGGAGTTACGTGCAGTTGGCTGCCTGTCTAGATGGCTTACGTTATAATGGGTTTTAACGTTTTCAGCAAAATCACGACTGTAAAGAGGTGGCCATCTAATCACCTCTCTTGCGTGGTATTAGTTCAAAATCTTTAGGATCAGGTCTCCGTAAGCCGCTGGCTGCTTTCCTATATAAATTATGCAGAGGCTGGAAATCACCATGATTAAACATCGTGGAATTCATGCCTGGACTTTGGATCGAACCAGCAATCCACGAATTGACATTCCAGTGGCTAAGTCACCGCTTCTCGGAAGTATGAATTGGTATATATTTTCTAGGATATATCATATTTGCTTCCGGCCAAACCCCTTCAGTAGATAGTAGGCCCTGACCTATAAATCGCAACTACCAAAAGCCTATACTATTTTTATAAAGTTCTACTTTTTCCTAGTTTAAACCGTCTTTCATGTGCAAAACTGCACCTGAGTAATATAACCGAACCTAATTATGTTCTTCAAATGGGGTTATATTAATTAAAGCAACACGATGTCGCATTATCATACAACACAAAATGCTGTCCAAGAGGATAACTGCTTGTTTTGGGTGAACGATCCAAATACATTTCACTGAGCCGAGTGGGCACCAAAAGTGCTTTTTACGAGTTTGTGCGTACTCCGTATATAAAAAAATATAACCTCTTTTCATTTGTTTTAAACCGAAAACAAACATTTGTCTGGCCTCAAATTATCCCCAATTTTAGGACATAATTGTCCTTGCTACACTAGAAAGGTCATACACACTTTGGACGAGAAAAACGATTTGAAATAGACAACAGTGGACTGTTGTATATGGGATTTATCAAACGGCAATCTTAGCCTGTGATTGGCCGGCTACGGACAGCTGTTGTCTAAGAAACAACTGACTATTAGAAAATTGGCACACACAGCATTTTGACTTGACATGCGAGATGTTGTAAAGTTTCTACTTTAGTTTGATCAAGTTTGCTCTCCCGGAAGACACAATGCCCGTGTATAGCCTCCAGTTGATTACTTTCCTGGAGAAGACCGACCTGTTACTCCGATAAACTACTAGATTCGCCTGGGTGTATTGATTCCCGAGCACATACTTGTCCACGTCGTGCCCCATTTACACAGGAAACACCTTAGGTGCAGTTGACATTGAGGTCGACCTATATCCAACCCCGGATTACCGGAGCCTTTACGGAGATGTCATTCCAAATGGCGAGGACAGTCTTTTTGTTATAGTAAAATGTGTTTTTCATCGTTGATGAGTGTAAACGTGGTTAAACCAAAACGTGACTGAATTCGGACTTTCATTTAGACATTTTCATTCTTATCATCTTATTTACTGTTTATATTTGTATTCATCTTTGTAAATATTCATCACTGTATATTTTGTAAAGTGTTGTGTGTTTGATTACTCTGGTGTGCTTAGCCCCGACCATCCATCGTTACAAAGACTCTTGTCCGCCTTAAAACATAAAAGGACATTGTTGAAATGTCGAACTGTTGATACACGTCAGAATCATAAACATACTGAAAGGTATTCCCCGCTTCCTGCTTAGTACCTTGTATTACTCATACTATTGTCAAGTTCACACAGATATATCTATCAACTCTTAGTCTACTAGGTAACCTTTTAAGTAACAGCATTGATTTATTCCCTTTCATAAGGATCAGGAAACTTAATTGAAAAAAGGTTTTAAACCTTTAATCTTTCGAAAGATTTTCAAATAGCTGAGTGGGAAATTCGCGAAAAATGCGAAATGAAATCATCAAGAGTATAACTAATTTTCTTGAGCAAAGTTGTGCATCATTTCAAGTCCTGTAGATAAGCCTTATGTAAGTTATAAGGTGGAAGTAATCAATTCACCGAGGGAAATTCTTCTTTATTTTGAAATATTCTGACGATAATCGACGAATAGATGCGACAATATAATCACATGTAATTCAACTTTTTGCCTGATATTTCTTATTTCTTGCTTACCCCATATAATAACAGTAGTATAAAAAGGAGTGTGCCCCCCCCACCGAAATTTTGCACACCCGAAATTTTGCACATTTACGATGTGTAGGGGAAGTAACTGCTACAGAAACTGGTTTCTATTACCGCAAGAGTGATGCCCCTGAATGGAGACACGTATTGTTTTAAAAAGTCTTTCCACCAATCGCGATAAAAAAAAGAAACATGAATGTCAATAACCTCTGAAATCTATTTTTTTAATATATATTTAAAACGATACATTTGAAGAGAGTATAGTTTATTCACGCTGAGAGACAGCAGCAGACTTTTCAGGTTATAACGACCGGTTCGGAGACTATATCATCGCTTTTGCTTCCGCTATTCAATTCGCACTTAATGTCCGGTGTGTAAATCTTACATGCATGAGTCGGTTTTCTATAGGATGTGTAGCAGAGCAAAGGTCACATAATATATCTCTACAGGGGTATAGTAGGAATTCACTATTATATATATCAACACTATAAGCCACACGAAGTGACAAGATGAGTCATTCAGGAGGTATGATGAGGTATTGAGGAGGTAATGAGGAGGCATGAGGAGGTAATGAGGGGGTACGAGGAGGTTATGAGGAGGGTCACTTCTTGTGGCTTATAGTGTTGATATATATGATAGTGATTTGGTACAGACGGCGAGGTCAGTTGCTAATAAAGCGAGACCGTTATCTCACTATGGAGAGTAACGACAAGAACATCATATTTCATTGTAGGAAATGTGGTTACGTTTTTTTTGCTTTGGAGAAACCTATTACACCACTTCAGAGTATGGCATACATGCGAGTATTATTCAAATATCTGTGTATGCTGCGACTGCGTGTTTGAAAACCGTAAGGCATTTCTCAAGCATGTGAAAATGAAAGCCTCGGAGGTAGTGAGGAGAAACAGACCAATGCAAACGGATTCTAACCTTTTATGGATTTCTAAGGGAGGTAAAAGTTGTTTGGTTCGGTCTCCTGCATGTTTGCGGCTATATGTGTCAAAATGTTTTATTCGATTTCTATCGATATGGCACTGGTTTCTGCAAATGAAACATGTATGTTGATATTTTGGATAATTTCATTTCAAATTTGGGGTATGCCGTCGAAATCATACAAGTAATACTGGACTTAAATGAGCACCCCAGTGACCAATAAATGGAACCTACCCATTGTAAAATTCCAAATGAAACACTTATAAAAAGATAGGACGATTTATTCAAGCGTATAATGCAATGAAAATAAAACAAACTTTTGCGTATATTTCTCAACATACATGTAGATTAATCAAATATTTAAAAAAATGTTGATAACTAATATATTTCGAAAGGACATCAACTGCATACTTATAAAAACCACAAACAGGTATTAAATAACAAGCGAGATTGTCATGGTGACACGATTAAATTACATTTTTTTAAATAATACCAAGCACTCACTGCGACCCGTAAATCGCAAGCCTTTTCTTTGAATAGCGTTAATTTTAGTGGAGTGAGCGCTGTAGGAAAACATTATTTTAATCTTGCGTATATTTTAAATGAATAGTTTTAGATAAAAGCTTATTACTTGATTTAAACTCTTGCTTGTTGCTAGACGTTTTTATATACCCTTAGTTAAATGGTAAACACCACCTATTGGAAAAATGACCGAGAAAGAGAAGTCACAAAGCAACATCTGTGTTTATTAGCTACATTTATTTTTTTCTTCTAAATTATCTACATTTCTTTAATATAAAAGCGTGAGTTTTAATAAAACAGACACAAGTTTTGCTCTTTCCAGATGGAACAAATGAATGAAGTCAGTCAATTCGTTGATAGAAATGTCACAGATCATAAAGGTTTTTTTTATACAAAAGACACGCAGCTCACTTTAGCTTCGACAATACCGTTTTACTATTAGCCGAACAAGTTTGACAGTCCTGTTATACATGTATCACTCTCACTCAGTATCTTCCATTTGTTCCGTATCTTCTTCCTCTTCCAACTGTGAAGTGACGTAATTGTCCAGCACTTTATCAAACAGAAATCTCCGTTTAAGAATGGCGTACTTTAAGGCTTCCTCCCCTTCGTAGTGTTCTGTTGCAATTAGTTGATTGACTGTCTTCTTTATCGCTTTATAGATGGGATCCTTCTTCATAGCATCGAACCACACCAGTTTTCTACCGAAAATGTTCATCATGGCTTTCCTGTAAGTGCTTTTCATGTCCTCAAAGACATTTTCTCTGGCTTCACTTTCACTGATCTCGGTATCTTCTTCCATAAGCTCCTTCACTTCGGTTTCATACTGCGACTGGCACTTATCAAACGCTTCCTCTACAATGTATTCCCAAGGGTCAATATCCAAACTCTTCACAGATGTTACAGACATATCGTCGTCGCTGTTATCAGAATTGTTTTCATTAACAGGTCCAAAAATGTCCTCTTGTACAGAAATGTCCGACATCACGTCTTCCTCTGAATCGTCGTCCGGATGTGCAGACCTTTTATGCCGCAACATATTATCCCGTCTTCTAAAGACTTTGAAACATATATCACATTCAAACATTCGCGCTTGAAGGCTAAACTGCAAATGAGGAGAAGTCATGTAAGTGTTCAGTTTAATACCTGTCCAATAGTAGTGATGTTTTCATCTTCTTTTGAGGTCTGCTTCGGCTTTCTGCTCGCAGATGGTGCCCTCTGCCTAAGTTTCTTGGTACTCTTGTTACTAATACCATCTAACTTCCATATGGAACCTTTACGCTTCCGTGTTTTACTGACTTCTTTCATTCGTTGTAATTCCAGATCGTCACTTTAGGTTTGGACTGACGATCAAGCATACTCTTAGCTATAGCTGTCGTCTGCTCCGCTGGGAGGACCATCCGTATATACATTTCAGAATGAGGCACATGGCTTTTACGAGATGCGCTCCTATTAAACTTCCTCTTTACTCTCTTTTCTTTTGTATCGAATATATCCATTTTTCTCAAGTGTGCGTCTTCACTTCTTGACATCCAAGCAATCACTGAAGTAAAAAATGTCATTCTGTTTATTCATCGTTTAAGACTCAAGCTTTAAGACGTTTAAAAACCACCGTTGCAGTAATATCGATATTCACACGTAAAAAGGTATATATCCTACTTACTACCAGCTTATCTATCAGTTCGACCTTATTGTTCACTTATCTTACCCTCCTCTCCCCTCCTCCTACCTCCCTTTTCCCTCCTCCTTCCTCCGCTCCCCCTCACCTTTCCTCCTCTTACCTCATTTTCTATCTTTTGTCTTATTTTTCCCTTCTTTCCATCGCCACTATTTTCACTTTGAGAGAGGTGATATACATATCGACTGATGAAAACGGGACCAGTCCTAAAGTTGACAATGTTTGCTACAGTATCTCGCGACTTTGCACTTCCCGCAGTATTCGAGCGGTACTTCAATCTTGTCACACGCCCAGCATGCTGTGTTGGATGGTAACTGAAGTGGTGCCAAATCCATGCTATAGTTTGAGTTTGAGAAATTCGACATGTCTCGATTATAACGTTACATCTTGAACTTATTTTGAGATAACACTATGGTCTTATCCGTATTACGTAGCATCCAAAGAAAAGCTGAAACGTCTAGTAAACTCGACAAAATATCGGTCAGTGTATTTATCGTTTAAGACTTTACCTTCAAAAAACAATTTCCGTTAATCTTACAGTTTTCTTCCCAGCATATGTTTCAGATGCCTCAAAAATGTTCTTTGGTCCTGAAACGCTTTTTCGCAGCACACGCATTTGTATGAATAATACTCACTTGTATGCCACACTCTTACATGGAGTCCTTCTTAAGTTTAAGATTCAAATATGGTTAACTCCTCGGAGGTAAGGGAGTGCCCCCAAACGTGTCTGACACCACCACCTACCGCAGGGGGCACTCCCTTACCTCCGAGGAGTTAACCATATTTGAATGAGGGCACCATCTGCGAGCAGAAAGCCGAAGCAGACCTCAAAAGAAGATGAAAACATCACTAATATTGGACAGGTATTAAACTGAACACTTACATGACTTCTCCTCATTTGCAGTTTAGCCTTCAAGCGCGAATGTTTGAATGTGATATATGTTTCAAAGTCTTTAGAAGACGGGATAATATGTTGCGGCATAAAAGGTCTGCACATCCGGACGACGATTCAGAGGAAGACGTGATGTCGGACATTTCTGTACAAGAGGACATTTTTGGACCTGTTAATGAAAACAATTCTGATAACAGCGACGACGATATGTCTGTAACATCTGTGAAGAGTTTGGATATTGACCCTTGGGAATACATTGTAGAGGAAGCGTTTGATAAGTGCCAGTCGCAGTATGAAACCGAAGTGAAGGAGCTTATGGAAGAAGATACCGAGATCAGTGAAAGTGAAGCCAGAGAAAATGTCTTTGAGGACATGAAACGCACTTACAGGAAAGCCATGATGAACATTTTCGGTAGAAAACTGGTGTGGTTCGATGCTATGAAGAAGGATCCCATCTATAAAGCGATAAAGAAGACAGTCAATCAACTAATTGCAACAGAACACTACGAAGGGGAGGAAGCCTTAAAGTACGCCATTCTTAAACGGAGATTTCTGTTTGATAAAGTGCTGGCCCCGATTTCACGAAAATACTTAAGTAATTGCTTAGCTGAGTAAGTTATTTTGAAGTCTGATTGTCACTAAAAATAATAATGTTTCTTGTCGTAATTTTAAACAGTAGTATATTTTTTAATGAAATTAACATGTTGAAAGAACAAAAATATTATATAATACTAAATGCAAGTCAGATTGAGCAAAAATTCATTTGAGTTCAAGTTAAGAATTTTAAGAATCTTAAGAATTTACTTAGTGTAAATTACTTGCTAAAAATAACATTTTCTGCACAAATACTAACAAGTGTATATATAATTGTGATAAATGGGTAAATACGATTCTGAAAAAGTTTAATTCTTTAA
Organism: Saxidomus purpurata; assembly: GCA_022818135.1. Taxonomy (NCBI): domain Eukaryota; kingdom Metazoa; phylum Mollusca; class Bivalvia; order Venerida; family Veneridae; genus Saxidomus; species Saxidomus purpurata. The sequence continues at coordinate 22,402,504 of JAFMSR010000013.1, forward strand.
ATGAATATACATGCAAGGGGCTGATAAGTGTTGAAATAAGTTAAGCATGTTACTAAGTATTTACTTAAGTATTTTCGTGAAATTGGGGCCTGGACAATTACGTCACTCCACAGTTGGAAGAGGAAGAAGATACGGAACAAATGGAAGATACTGAGTGAGAGTGATACATGTATAACAGGACTGTCAAACTTGTTCGGCTAATAGTAAAACGATATTGTCGAAGCTAAAGTGAGCTGCGTGTCTTTTGTATAAAAAAAACCTTTATGATCTGTGACATTTCTATCAACGAATTGACTGACTTCATTCATTTGTTCCATCTGGAAAGAGCAAAACTTGTGTCTGTTTTTTTAAAACTCACGCTTTTATATTAAAGAAATGTAGATAATTTAGAAGAAAAAAATAAATGTAGCTAATAAACACAGATGTTGCTTTGTGACTTCTCTTTCTCGGTCATTTTTCCAATAGGTGGTGTTTACCATTTAACTAAGGGTATATAAAAACGTCTAGCAACAAGCAAGAGTTTAAATCAAGTAATAAGCTTTTATCTAAAACTATTCATTTAAAATATACGCAAGATTAAAATAATGTTTTCCTACAGCGCTCACTCCACTAAAATTAACGCTATTCAAAGAAAAGGCTTGCGATTTACGGGTCGCAGTGAGTGCTTGGTATTATTTAAAAAAAATGTAATTTAATCGTGTCACCATGACAATCTCGCTTGTTATTTAATACCTGTTTGTGGTTTTTATAAGTATGCAGTTGATGTCCTTTCGAAATATATTAGTTATCAACTTTTTTTTAAATATTTGATTAATCTACATGTATGTTGAGAAATATACGCAAAAGTTTGTTTTATTTTCATTGCATTATACGCTTGAATAAACCGTCCTATCTTTTTATAAGTGTTTCATTTGGAATTTTACAATGGGTAGGTTCCATTTATTGGTCACTGGGGTGCTCATTTAAGTACAGTATTACTTGTATGATTTCGACGGCATACCCCAAATTTGAAATGAAATTATCCAAAATATCAACATACATGTCTCATTTGCAGAAACCAGTGCCATATCGATAGAAATCGAATAAAACATTTTGACACATATAGCCGCAAACATGCAGGAGACCGAACCAAACAACTTTTACCTCCCTTAGAAATCCATAAAAGGTTAGAATCCGTTTGCATTGGTCTGTTTCTCCTCACTACCTCCGAGGCTTTCATTTTCACATGCTTGAGAAATGCCTTACGGTTTTCAAACACGCAGTCGCAGCATACACAGATATTTGAATAATACTCGCATGTATGCCATACTCTGAAGTGGTGTAATAGGTTTCTCCAAAGCAAAAAAAAAACGTAACCACATTTCCTACAATGAAATATGATGTTCTTGTCGTTACTCTCCATAGTGAGATAACGGTCTCGCTTTATTAGCAACTGACCTCGCCGTCTGTACCAAATCACTATCATATATATCAACACTATAAGCCACAAGAAGTGACCCTCCTCATAACCTCCTCGTACCTCCTCATTACCTCCTCATGCCTCCTCATTACCTCCTCAATACCTCATCATACCTCCTGAATGACTCATCTTGTCACTTCGTGTGGCTTATAGTGTTGATATATATAATAGTGAATTCCTACTATACCCCTGTAGAGATATATTATGTGACCTTTGCTCTGCTACACATCCTATAGAAAACCGACTCATGCATGTAAGATTTACACACCGGACATTAAGTGCGAATTGAATAGCGGAAGCAAAAGCGATGATATAGTCTTCGAACCGGTCGTTATAACCTGAAAAGTCTGCTGCTGTCTCTCAGCGTGAATAAACTATACTCTCCTCAAATGTATCGTTTTAAATATATATTAAAAAAATAGATTTCAGAGGTTATTGACATTCATGTTTCTTTTTTTTATCGCGATTGGTGGAAACACTTTTTAAAACAATACGTGTCTCCATTCAGGGGCATCACTCTTGCGGTAATAGAAACCAGTTTCTGTAGCAGTTACTTCCCCTACACATCGTAAATGTGCAAAATTTCGGGTGTGCAATTTCGGTGTGTGGGGGGGGGGGGGGGCACACTCCTTTTTATACTACTAATAACCCAAATACTTAAATAAAAGTAGACAACTTTCACGTCGTGAAATAATTATGAAAAGATTTTTGCCAATTATTCACTTTTATAATTTTTATATTTCAAAATTTACTTAATGCCATATCGGACTTAACTTTTCTGGAACGTGCAGACAGCATTTTCTGTACAGCAAACTCTACATACATGTATTCAAATAGAAAACTTAAGCGCATTAAAGGTCCAATACTAACGAAAGCGAAAATTCAAATATACTTTAAAAAACACAGAAATAAGTTATTTTTAATAAAAAATGAAAGTTGGTATGTAGAAATTCTAAATAAACCACAGTACATGTACACGTATTTTTCTATGCATTATGAACAAAGTTAAAAAGACCTGGGTAGTCATTTTGTCGAATCACTGAGATTTCAACATAATACACATACTTTTCTTTGTGTTCCAAACACTTTCTGTAAATTTTAACCTGCAAATCTTCATTATTTAGTGTCTTGCATAAGGTAATGTACTTGCCATTGAAATAACTGTCACTTAATTTTCGCTTAGTAGTGGGCCTTTAAACACCATCATTATCAGCTGAAAGTTTCAGGATCACATTTACAAGTTGCTCTCATTTTATCAAGAAAGATGTCCTACTGACAGAAATGACCTTTATTTGTACCAAATATATTCCTAACTTTGCTTTTTAAATCGATTAGTACATATTAGAAACATAGTGCAGTATTTTTTTCAATGATATTGCAAAAAATAAGAAATGCTTTCTGGTAACTCTTTTTCTTGAAGAAACCATTTGAATACGAAAGGCACATGACAACAATGTTTTAGAGTGAATAGAACATTGTTCTACCATTATCCTATCAACAAATGTATGTGACTGTATATATCAGTAAATTCAAAGAGATCCTGGGACTTTAGACAGCAACATGGCAGCTGCAGCATTTGCGCCAATCATAGCATATACATACAGTCCCCGTGCTTATAAACGTTTCTTGAGCACAATCTCATGCTCAGCACCAAATCATGCTCAAGTAATATAAAGCCAGGTCAAATTATATGTTTTTACAAAGTATGGTTTAATACAAAGATTTACAAGCCAAAGAACAGACCGACTGATTTTTGTTACAGAGCCCGACCTTGTTAAAAAATATAACTTGACATGACTTCAAATTACTTCAGCATGAATACGTGCTGAGCATAAGATTGTGCTTAAGAAACTTTTATAAGCATGGGGAATCTCGAGAAAATATAGCTGCTCATATTTACGTTCATATTCTGGAAGCTGGGAGATGATTTAACTTCTTTATATCAATACACTGTACACAATGTAGACGGGAAATAATTAAATCGAATTTATGAAGAAATACGTGTTCCTTGCAAAAGATTGGTTGAAAAAATGGTCTATATTGTCAGTAGTTTTAATTCCTCAAATAATGAACCAAACTAAAAATATCCAATTACATTTTTGTACTGTTATAATGAGCATACCAGTCTCGTGCAGAAGGAATTGATCTTTTATATAGCAAAACTAAACTAATTAATCACCTGAAATCAAACCGCGATTAATAATTGTCATGAATGTTTCCTTTTTTTCTTTAATGGTCCCTAAATCTAGACAAATCACATAATAACGTGTACGAGGGGTGTTCAAAAAATATTCGGAAAACTTTCATAACTTTTTTAAAATGCTTGATTGAAATCAAAGTAGGTAAAATCATCATAAAACAAAGGAGAATTTAACCCCAAATAATGGCATTAGCTAAATATAAGTGAAAATATTCGCAAGTTGAAAAAGAAGTTAATTGACGTAAATCACCGATATGAGTATTTTTGTGATATCAGAACATAGTTAAAATCTCAAATTACATACATGTACTTAATATAATTGAAAATATGTTTACAAAATCATAGGAGACTGACCTTATTTCCCATCATTACCTTGTTACTTAAGTCAATACGTAAACTCATTAGTACTTTCTTTAAGAACTTTTCACTTACTAGACTAGTATTTATAAATCATGCAGTTTGAAAATAAAACATGTTTGTGTGAATCAATGTTAATCAAAGCACATGTTACAGGACACGTAGGCAAATACGCCTGTTGTTATTTCTTTGAAGCTCATGTATTCGGGAAGTTTGCAAACATTCCAACGTCTTCGGATTAATGTGTAATACTTTATACTGTAAAGTAAATTAAATGCAACGAAACTAAATCTGCTTTTTTAAATATTTTAGACTTATCTTTGTCATGAAATACAAGTGAAATATTTATATTTTTTGTGTATCGGTCACATTTACACGTACTATCCATTTAAATTTAGAAAACACACCTTTTGAAAAAAAAATGTATTTCCTTATTATTTATGAAAACATCGTTGCCATGGCAAAATGGTTATTTACCATTGCAAAACTAGTTTACAGTTAACTGATGTCGGGGCAAATGTTTGCAAAAAAAGAGAAATGCAGTTAATGCAGTTGCCTGTGTGCGAAATGACTGTTAAACGCTCCAAAATATTATTAAAATTCTGTGATGACAGGTGTTTGCCATGGCAAAATTTGATCGAAATCAAACTGCAGTTATTAACGTAAGGTATTACGTTATCTAGACAATTCTGCAGACCTCCTTATACGCAACATTTAGCTATGAAAGTAAGTAGAAAAATGTAATCTGGCCCAGTAAGATTCGTACATTTGATTAACATTCCTCAAATCCTAAATTTGGTATTTTATACGTTATTAATCTAATCAAAATATAAAGAAAAGGTCGCGGCCTCTTTTTAAGGTAGTGCCAGAGGTTAGCTGACATTTTATTTATCCAACTTTTCAAAGGTTTATATCTTTTTTTACTTTGTATAGAAAGTATGTGCACCTTCACATTTTTGGAAAAGTCCTATGTAAAACAAAAAGATGATGCTACGTATTACGACAAAATGAAACAGATCAATAAAAATAAAAGAATACCTTCTTTTGAATAAGCCTTTCAGCAAGTGAAGACCCTGCTCGAGGGAGCTGTGTCACATATTTTTGAACAGTTTATTTGTTTTAATTGAATGATCGTGTTTGTAGGGCAAGGGGATGTAATCTTCCACCATAGCACATTTAAGAGCATAAAGTTAATTTGAAGACATGTTTTAAAATAGTGTGACACTGTTAAGGAATAGTGTATAAAATGAAACAAAACCTTTCAGTGTTGGAGATTATCCCTAACTGTAAGCTTTGCTCAAAAATTGATGATGGGTAAGGTATGGTACAACATTGATTGCCCCATTTCTTCCTGTACATGTAGTCGTAAGCAATCTTTTTCATTCTGTTTATTTGAGTAGTAATTGAAAACATCCTTACACATATGTATAGGTTTATATACTGTCTAAACATAACAAGAAAAAGTTAAACCCGCTTAACCAAGGCTCTACCTTAACAAAGACTCTTTACATGATGAAATGGCTGCTTCGTACTTTTAATAAACATATAGGTCATAAATTTAATTTCATTTAAAAACTGTGCCCATTGATTTGTTGTGCTCAGTTTAATTAAGGTTATATAACATTGAACAATGGCCAAATCAAATAAAAGTACCTTTAAACACCAATGAAAAAAAAAACTAACGACAGAAAAGGTGGATTTCATTCTTTGACTAGATACTTTAAAAAGATTCTTTATTAAATTGGGAATAAAACTGTAAAACAGATTTATAATTTTTATGTATTGTGGCTATAATAACGGCAATGTTGATTATTTTACGACGAAAACAACGTAAAAGATAGTGTGGAAAATCATATTTAAAACACGCAAAACTTGTAATTATACAAACAACTAATTTATCGATACTTGTTTTTGTCCAGGTTAACCACTGTGGTGTTGGGAAGTTATTGTGAAGCGATTATCCGTCTTTGTCGCCGAGTGGTTAGCGTCGCTGACTTGAAATCAAAATAACCGTTTATTGATTGATGGTCACGGATTCTAAGCCCTGATACCGACAATGTATCTTTGTATGAGAAAGACATATTCTTATTGAGGATGTGGTTCTAGTAATGGTCCTTATCAGGAAAGATGGTTAGGTAAACCATCCGCCTGTAAAATGATTGGAATATTGTTGAAACGGGGGTTAACCACTACAGACAATTGATAAAACGTCAATGAAACGCAGATAGAAACAGATCTATTTAGTTCCTCTATGGAGACAAACTGTACTAGTACAAAGGACACAATTACGAAAATGTTCTAGGCAACCAATACAGCCGCTGTATTTCTTAAATAACATTTCTTGATATGATTTAGTAATTATTCTTAATGACAACTTAGAATGAAATGCGTTTTGACTAATAAATTCAATATATCCAAAGTAATAATAGAGTATTGTACTAATTTGAACGGTGTATGACGATGTACGATTTTGCACTAGATAATATGTCAAACATTACCAAATGGTACTAATAGAGAGTTGGATAAATATAGACGAGTACTGATCCTCTGGAGTCAGTACAAAAGCGTCTATGTTACACATACTAATAACGTAGTACCACATAGCATTGGGTAAGCGAGGGAAATTATTGGCAGTACAAAAACATGCTTGATGTAAAACTAGATTTTCTCACAATAAGCCATACTTTTTACATCTAAGTGTAGTAGTTTGCCGACATTATTCTGTCGGGAGTTTTCATAATACATGTGCACATAAACAAAATGTAACAAGATGACTGGTCAAGGCTGTTGAGCCTCCAAATAGGCTGAAAAGGGACAAAATTCATACAGGAATTAAACTTATGTATTCTGTTTAATTGCCATTAAATAATTTCTCAAGTCACTTTTATGTCAATACGTATGATCTAGGCCACATTTTCTGTCTTTTTACATCACGTGTCTCTTATTAAACTGACTTCCATGTAGCATCAGAAGGGAAATATCCTGACTCACTTAATGTTGCCAGTTCGCACTTCTGACTCGTATATTCTGAAGGAGTCTGTCTACGTCAGATAAATAGTCATAAATTGCCAACCGTGTCAGCGGAAAACATTTAGAAGGCTATAACAGTTTCGATGAAATCCAGATTTATGACACAACAGGAGAAGTCAGTGTTTGTGTTTTGCTTAAACTGTTGCATGATAACACATTTAATTTACAAACATGTTAAAGATAATGGACAATTTATGTAGTAAAACCACTATTTAAATCCGTTTTCTATTTTCCATTTTAGTTCTCATACGGTTCTTCATCGCCTATTCTCTCCGACAGGAAGCGATTCCCGTACTTCTTCCGGATAGTTACTCCCGAACAGAAAATGAACCCTGCACGGATTGGTTTAATGAGAAAATTCAACTGGAAGAAAGTGGCAATAATAAATCAAGCGTTGGAATTCTTTTCTGTGGTATATTATTCTTTATCGAAAACGTATTTCTCATTTACATATATTTCTTTACAATAAGTACTACTTATTCATTTTAAACTTAGAATAAAGAAAAAGATACTTAACTATAGTATATCGAAAAATAATTCATGGGTCGGTGTTCAGATACGTAAGGATATGCCACAAGAGGCCAAGCCCATACTTAGCTTTATTAAATAACTATTGTTCATTTGTTCTAATATTCATTAAATACCCGACGTTATAAAACAGGAAAGATATCATAAAATTGAACACAATGAAGGACTAATATCACATATTGGACACGTCCAATAAATGTGAACAGGTCCAATAAATGATTGCTGACAAATGATTCGATTTTGAGAAATCTGAGCATGCCGATTGGCTGATACGTTGAGATGTTTAGTTTCTCGAAAAAGAAAACAGTCGCTATCTTGAAATTTTGAGGATTGGAGGGCAAACATAAAAATCAACTTTTAATAAATTTCTGCCTGAAAACCCATTTAGAAGGAAAGAATATGCTCCAACTAAGTAATTGAATGTTCATTTCAAATATGATAATATGAGTGGTTAAAGGTCTGCATGATCCTGTCTGTTTCTGACGAGTTACTGCCAGTGAAGATGATAGTCTATATACAATGAATCATTTTAGTTTGATAAGTTATTTTATGAAATTGTCGTTAAATGAGTGATTTGATATAGGCCCTGTCATTTGTCGTCTGGTACTCTCACTGGCTTTCCCCCTACGGGCTCGGGCCAATCCGAATGCATTCGGACAAATAACAGGTCCGATATAAAATCACTCATTTAATAACATATTTCTTTTGATATCTCATTTAAGGGGCGATTTATTTAGTACTTTATCATGGTCACGTTTCTGAATTCGTTTTAAAAAAAAGAAGTCGACCGTGCTAGGAAGCATTTCTGTTATTTAAAAGAAGCAGGTAATTTGATAATAAATAATAGTTTGTGTGAAAATTCGGAAAATATTGAAAGATACAGCAATTCTTGTTGATACAAACGAAGCAAAATAGTTTGTTTACATAATGAAATTTAATATCATTGTTTGCTTTAAGCCAACAAAAAAAAAACAGTTTCTAAATTTAACTGAGTTACTAAATAATTCTACAATATGGCCTTTTCTTTCTAACAGGTGAGTGATGACTTTGTTCAACGTGTCCAAGATACTGATATCAAAATTGTGTCACAGGAAATCTTTGTGAACGACCCTTTCAACAGAATCGAAAACTTGAAGGTAATTAAAAAATCGTTTTAATTATCCCCATATAAATTTTGCAGCGTGTGGTTACGAAAACTTAATAAGCAGATATAGTTACATGCAAATAATTGAATTCTCTTCTACCTTTGCTTAATTGAAAATAAATGATGGATCATTATAAAAGATTTTTACTTTAATCTCACTTAGCATGTCACACAAAGATAACCCGATAGCACTAACGCAATGCAATCATGCAAAATATTTCTGTTTGAAATATGAGAGAACAAGTAAAATACACGCAAGTAAAAAACACCATGCATTCACATTACTAGTTTATCTTCCCTGTTTTTAACAACCAAGGATAATGCAGTTATCTTTCATACACTTATGTTTAGAATTCTAAGCTGCATATATACAAACGGTTATTCTCCAGTTTGAAATATTGATACAGGTTTCTGACTTAAAACCTATTTATTTTCTGTGTTCTTAAACACTGACCTCTTAGCAATATAAAAGATGATTTCTCCTATTAGATATATACATGTAAAAGCAGGTTTTATGGCATAAAGATGCTATTTTTGTATCTCTAGATTAGTTAGCAGAAACGATAGCTTTTCATAGGAGACAAAATTTATAACAGATATGCCTTATACTGGCATTCAAAAATAACATCGTTTGGCAAAAACAGAACGGTGGCATCTTTTACGAAAAAAAAATTCTCCTTTTAGACATAAAAACACATTTGTAACAGCCTTACGGGAGAAAGGCTTGGATCGCTTGTTTACGCAAAAAGTGAGTCTTGGGCCTTTATAAACATAATCATCATCGTCAGCTTTTCATAGACATTTAAGTTAAATGTACGTCTACAAGTATATATTGCGAAGAATGTCGTGGAAAGGACAATAGGCATTTAAGTTACGTCTACAAGTGTATATTATGTCATATTATATTATGTATTAGTGTAAAGAATGTCGTTGAAAGGATGATTATAAACAGACATAAATTAAACTCACTTAAGCAACTGTTTTACAGTTAAAACAAAATATTTAGTTTACAGAGAGTCCTTCATATATAGAGTCTGAATTGGACTCTTGGGTTACGACCTTTATGTATCGTTGTTTTACAATACGCTAAAAGTTCATTCACGGCTCAGTGCTCGAAATCGGACTATGACATTAGACAGTTAGCTGCTTAAGGTAAAGTTGTAGCAGAAGCAACTAAGTCATGTGATGATTCAGTTGTTGACATGCAGAGGTACATAAGAAAAATCAGTTTATCATACACATCAGTCATCCTTGTTTTATTCGATCAATTAACACCATTTCATGTCGTCGGTAAGGTTTCGAAGTTAAACTTGTTAAATTGAATCAAACTAAGATAAAACGTTTTCTGTTCTCTCAAACAGCATATTCGTACGTTAAAACGTGTGCATGTCACCATAATTGAAAACCACACAACTTTATAACTGAATTAGTAATTTTTAATTTGACTAAACAATTAGTGACGGGTTTCTTTTCTGCCTGTCATTTGTTTTTAGTGCCAGGTAAATAATATAACGGTTGAATAGGCACGGAGGCAAAGGGCAACCTTGTTATAATGTTGTTGTTGCTAAACGCCCGTTACAACCTTCGTCATTTTAACAGACGGAAAGCTTACAAAACAATCGTTTCTGAGTTGACCCAGTGCTTGACTCCGATCCTCCGTAAGAAACTGCCAATTTTCTCACAAGAGACACGGTCGGTAGCAGGGTGCGAACCCATGGCTCTCAATCTATAAGAGGTTACAGTGATCTCAAGTCAGCGACTCACACGTCCACGGAGGTGGTGCCTTGTAATAATAAAATTATCTCGTGTAGCAAATCATTTGATCAAGATATCGATCTTCTGATGCTTTACCTTTATAACTGCAATGCATGGTGTGTGCATTAAAGGGTAATTTTGATAGTTTCCTGTGATATTTCATGCAGACATGCACATGATATATCCATTACCTGATTAAAATTCAAAGCAGTAAATTGCTCCTAATTGGGGACAAGTGAAATTATTGATAAAATCATAAAAGTGTCTGGTTAACGAATATGTTATGCATTTCTGTAAACCTTTAGTCTGGAACTAAAATATTGAAAATCATGCAAATGACGACACACTTAGAGTACGTTATGTACAGTCTAAAATAGCAACATTTTCTGCACCGTTGTATTGAAAGAAATGCAGTTATAAAAAGACACTATACAGCTAAACAGACTACAGTAAGATTGTATGCATTGAGCCGTGACTGCACTTTTATATCTATTTATTCTATATAAAGATACCATATCTATAATTCCCCTTATTGGTCTCCTAATACAATTGCAAGTTACATGTAGCGTTATCAGCTGGCTGAATCACCAAATGCTTTAAATTTGAATCCTGGAAGCAATACGTTAAGCGGTAGTGTGTTAACACGAACAACTTTGTTTAAAGAAGCTCTTTTAACTGACACAGATGTTCCTTGGGTGTGTTAATAAAATGTAAAATACCTATTTGTATTTTTCTTTTCATTTCGTATCTATAAAGATATTTCGTACTTAGATATAACTGTACATGGAAAAGGTCAATTCCAATTCTTTTCAACGGAAAAGATCTATCACAGATAAAGTGAATCTAATATGTTCATGAGTTGCGGATAAGGAAATCCCACCCGAGGGTTGAGATATGTCCAAAAACGAGGCTCTGCCGAGTTTTTTTGGACGTATCTCAACCCGACGATGGGATTTCCTTATCCACAACTCAATGGACATGGTAGATTTATTTTCTCACTGTTTAAATCGCATTTTCACACAAGTAAGAATGAATAAGTTCAAATACAGGATGGGAATGATGATAATGAAAATCAACTTTTTCTCGAATTTTACATCAAAACTGCTATGGATGGATAGAAAATGATCTAACTAAGAAAATGAATGCCAACAACCGTATGTTTATTTAAAAAAAATAAAATTTTACAGTCATTTTTCGATTTTTATGTCTGCTTACAATTAACGTAAAAATAGTCCGGCAGCGATGTGAGATAAGCGATGTGAGATAAGTTTATCTCACATGGGTAAATGCGCGGAAATATGTATCTCATAGGTGATAAAAGATACTGTACGCTTCGAGAAGAAGTTTGGCTCAAATTTATCGAAAACCAGGGCTGTTGTATTTGCTACTTTAATGAAAAGTAATTTTCACTCAATATCTTAACCGTCTACTAATTACATTTTAATGAACACATTGCTTGTGAAACGGTAATGCTTTACGATTTGAATAGTGTTTAGTTTAAGGGTTTCTGGTATGTTTTCAACATAGAAAACACCAGATGCACCGATACTGATATTTGACCATTACTTGTTACCTTTTCATTTTAATGAATCATATTCGCTGTTTATGCTTTGCTTCTAATCAATAAAGCGGCCTTCATAATGTAAACAGCTGTTTGTCAGGCAAACAAGACCAATATAATTTCTCTTCCACATTTTGCAGGAGTTGACAAAATAACTCAACCTGAGAACATCGAAATAGAATGGTAAATTATATAGAATAACAACATAAAATACAGTACTGCGGACAAACAAATATTTGCAATATCAATTCAGATTAGATTTAGGTGACAGAACCTAGCGGAGCGAAGATATTTTGTATTAAACTGTTTGCCTATTGCCTAAATTTGAAGTTTTGTGAAAAAATCTATGCTCAGGTTTAAGGTCGATATCAGACTTGGTTTTTGGCCTGGGGACTGAAAGTCCCCAAGGCCTAAGTTAGTATACCACATTTCAAACCCTGCAAGAATTTTAGCCGTGCTATGTGCGAATAACAACTGTAAACATGCGCTATGCGAAAGTAGTGCAAGACAGACCAGATCAATCTTCTGTTTGAATGCCGCATATGATAAGAACATGTTACAAATAAAAATAGTACATAAATCTTCAAACGACTGCAGGAAGGTATATAGCTTACGGGCTGCTTACACATTTTTTCTGTTTTAGAAATTAATGCGCTGTTAGCTGATTACGGAAGATAATCATATGCATATCACGGAAAAGTACGGATATTTACGGAAATTTACGAAAACGTACGAAGCTCGATATAAGAGTTTGTAGTTTGATTTTCAAATTTCCGATGTTATTTCATTGACAACTTTGTTTTTACGAACGATTACAATATATTTACCTAAAAATAAATGTCTCTAAAAAAGATATAATTTACGTACATTCCCGAGAAGGAACTAACGTGATCAATTCACCCGCCATTTATCGAGAACGCTGCATGTCGAGGCCCAGTGAACGGTTTCACCGATTACAACTACAAGGTAACCCAGAATCTTTTTGGTTTTCTCTGTTATACACATTGTACAGTACTGTATTTATATTTCATTGCTGGTATTGCTTTGTTTATTTCTGTTTCAAGGTCTTGTATTGGTACACAATAATTTTCGATCCACATCATCAGATCATATCGCTTGAAGTTGTACAAAGCGCAGATCGAATTATTTGTACTGGCTTAAACATTTTATAATGTTGACTATGTGATTATTTTTCATTTAACGTACATTTTATAATAAAACAAACTTCCCTGCCATCCATATATTTGTGAATCATTCATTCTGTCATATATTGAATTTCGTCCTCTGCATATTTCGACCCGCGCTTTACGTAAGGTTCAGCGTAAAACACGTATGTCAAAAGTTGTTTTTCGGGGAGTTAACCTATAGCCCCAAGGCCTTCAGCGGTCACAGCGCTTTGATTCGTGTCCGTTAAGATCTACCTACACACCTAGAATGATTATCATGGAAATTTTGTAAGATATTCACATTATACGTATCTATTAAAGCCCTTTACAATTTTCCATAAATGAGTTAACACATTTATCTTATTGAGACGACGAAAATCAATGTCACACATGACAGAGGTCATCTCACTTTATATCCTTAACCTCTTGAAGGATTCTCATGAAACTTGGGGTCAAGTGTTCGTCTTACTTAGACGAATTTCATAATCTACGTTCCAAACGTGACGGCTTAAGATCAAGCTTATTTTTATGGTTCGGAGGTCATGAACTATATCTCTTAAACCTGTGGAAGGATATTTAGGAAACATGGATCAAATGTTCACTTAATCAATGTCAAGTGATTAGCTTGTGCTTTAATCATTTTGGTTTAATATCAAGGTCACACATTGGAATCAAAGGTCATGTTTGTTCTGTTACTCATGGACCGCATACAGAAAGTAACTTATACAAGCCACAAATGTTCATCATGCATCAAGTTGAACATAAACAGGATCATATATACATGTACACAATTTTATTTAGAGACATGATGCTTTTATCTATAATAGCATATGGAAACGTTTATTCAGATACATGTACAGGATGCTAGGACCTGTATCACAATAAAACTTTTTATTCAGAGTTATGCATTCAGGATCATTATCATATTGAACTGTTTTATTCAAAGACATGATATCAGACTGTACATGAAATGAAAATAATTTATTTATCAAAAGACATAATTCCAGGATCTGTATCATATTAAACTGTTTTATTCAGAGACATGATGCCAGGATTATTATGGCAAGTCTTTATGAAGACAAGGCAAGAGCCGTTCTGTGTGCGGTAAGTGTCACATCTGAATTTAGTTACCTCGCGACTAAAATATTTTCTGAAATCATAACACCATTAGTAAGTGCTATCATAACACGTTTCTTTTGTAAAAATAAACAAACATAGCTTGATATCTCGCAAGTATACATTTACAGCAAGAAATAGTTTGTTATCGTGGGTAATAAATATTCAAGGCTACCGACAAATCTCTTAAAACATCCGATACACTATTTGTTTATATTGGAATTTCAAAAGCGCTTGCATCGCTTTTGAATTTGGTAGCGTACTATTTGAAATTTAGAGATATACGTGACAGGCATTTATACTAGAGCCTTTTCATATGACGTTAAATACGTTATTTACATGCAGTTTGAAGAACTTTGTTTTTTTACCAAAATCTGAGAGCGAGCAGCTTTAAATACGTGTAATATAAAACAATACAATGCATTTTCTAATCTACATCACAGACCTATATAAATATGTATGTCCGTCCGTTCGTCCGTTTGTCTACTACTTTTGGGTCAATGGGCCTGTTACAGTTTGTTCAGCTCTAATCTTCATTCCATAAAAGAATGAATTTTTTTTCTCAGCATCAACTATTCTCACGGGATCCATTCCCATCAACACTGATCAACAGAACATAGTCTGCATGCAGGCTCTAAAATTGGCTTGAATACCAGACGCGTTTTTGTTCTCAAATGAGCTTAAAGGATCATCATTGCTTTCTTGCATGCTCCCCATGCGACGTTGCCAACTGGATGCTTTCTTAGGAATTAATTTGTATATTTTCTAGTCTAAGGAGTCGATTGAAAGCGCCGGGTTGTTTTCGGTTGATAGCTAGCTAATACGAGGGATATGTTTATGGTTTGATTCGTCGTCTTTTTACGACTCATTTTGTTCCAACTGCATTACAAATGGACATTATCAACAAGTGATAACTGCAAGTTTCATGATACTACAGAACCAAAATTGTCTTTTATTACTTACATGTATATCAATGTGTCTTGTGTAAATTTTAATTGATAAAAAGGCGGCTGACCTTTGGCTGGATATACAGGTATAGGTATGCGGATATGATATTCAGTATGCATCGACAGAGATGATCAACAGAGTCAAATGTTCATTTGATAACACTAGTCTGAGACTGATTTTCTTTCTTTGGTGTTTCTCTTAGCATTTATTTGTTCCTTCAGTTATCCATTGCATGCGGTTTATATGTAAGTATTTCATTTGTATGCAAGACCATTTTAACCTTACTTTGATGTAGTAATTAATTTGTTTCGTCTTTATTTAAATTTGGACTGTTTTATCAATTATTGAAAATGGCGCTATCTGATTATTTGCTGACTGAATAGCTAATAGAGCGTTTTGCCAAGGCATACAGACAGACATACAGACTTGCTGCTAGCAGGTTAAGTGTAAATAGTAAAGAGTCATTTGTCTGAAATTTTACCGAGATTGCCACAAAGCAATTTCCAGTTTGAACTTCAAATGGAAAATTAAAATATTTGAATTGAAAAATATAATTGTTTTTGTATTATCCTCTATTTACGTAGGCGTATAAGTTAGGTCTGTACGGTCCGAAGATTGTGTGGGTGTTTGCGGGATGGTTTTCTCAGCAGTTTTGGCGAGTCAATCTTGATGATGTTGACTGCACTGTGGAGGAAATGACTGAAGCAGCGGAGGGTTCATTTTTGACAGGACAGGTTTTTAAAAATCCCGTGGAAGAGAGAGGGACAGCAAATGTGACAGGTATTTTTTTGGCTGAATGTCAAACGTGGAAGGAATGACTACGGAACAGATTAATATCACATATAACTTTATTTTATATATGACAACGTTATTAAATGCAACATATTTCCGAGATGCACTTTACAGACTGAGATCTTTTACATGTTTACATATCAAGCTCTTTAAACTATTTATAGATATTTTCTATTTCAAAATGTGCGTGTGTCTGAAATGGTTACAAGTAACATATTGTACATTTTAACAGAGGTTTCCAGATATATAACTTCGTCTTATGTTATTTTTCATGCATAAGATGCAACATGTGTTATTGTTGTTTTACCTCTGACCTCGAATTTGTAAATTGAATAGTATTTTTCCTATAATCTGTGTATGCCTTTGACGTACAACAGTGTACACAGTGTACGAAATCAGACTGTATCCAACCGGAAGTCGCCACCGAATAGACACACAGTAACTGTTTTAATTTTTTATCACGTTTACCGTGTAGTTTTATTTCAAGTTTTCAAACAAGAATAGGGAGAGTACAGTAAATATTCTGATTTTATTTGATACAGAGATAATACCATGTATCGGGAAATATCGAAGTTTATGTTTAACATTGTTTATCTGTTAGAAAACATAACAAACAATTATTGAAAATAGTTCAGTTGTTCTGAAATTGCGATATTTTGTCAATTTATCTCTTCCCAACATTGTTAAGCGAAATTTAGTAGCCACCATCCGGTACAAGGATGTCTTATCCGTAGATGAGTTCCAACATTGATGTCTTTTTATTGCATTTCTTTTGAAGAAAATACCCTTTTTGTGGTATATGTATCGATTGGACTGTATGCCACTGTATTCGCTAAGACACTGTATGCAAAAAGCATATTTATTATGACTACATGACTATTCGCAAATATGTCTATTTTATATTTCCCGTTATTTCATATAGGCATACCTGACTGGCAGTGCTATTATCGCAGTTTCACTTTAACATCCTTTTGATATTGATATCATCAGTCATTCCATTACATTTTCACGAGGAAATTATTCAAAATCAAAGTTGAAACGTTGTTAAATGACAGCACATATACTGTAAATTCGACTAGAACTATCACTGAGGTGAACTTAAGGCTTCTGTGAAGTATAATTATTCACCTTGAAGGTTAAAAGCACACAATTGATATTTTATACCCCTGTCCTTGACCTGTGCGCGAAACATGCACCATGCACGTAGGTACTTATCCCTTCTGTGAAGTTTCATAATCGACAAGGGTGAATTTAGCGTCCACAAGATTTTACTATCCCGAGCCCGTGTGACCTTGACCTTTGACCTAGAGACCCGAAACATAAAACCATGCACAACTAGGTAGAAGATAATAAGCTATGACTCAATCATTTAATTTAGTAAAGAATGTCCCCAATTCAATAAACAACATAGAAATGTGATCAATGTACATGTACAATATTACAATTACTGAAGCAGTAAGTGCACTTCAAGGTGCATTTTGAAAGAAAATGAATCATCTACAATGTATTTGAAAATTGACAGTACTTGGTACCAACAGGGCCATTCCATACAAGTAAATGATATTTCATGACAATCCCTGTACACAATTACACTTTTAAGTTTTCAAAAAGGACTTTCAAAAGACTTCTTTCACGAAATTACCATTTACCATGATTACCATTATTCGGAGGCGACTTCCGGTTGGATACAGTCCGAGTTCGTACACTGTGGTGTTAGAAAATATTTTTTGCACATTTTTCGCTGAATTCCGCCTCAACTTATTATTAACATGTGTGCTTGTTCTGTGCTTTCTGTTGTGTCTACATTATGTATGTGCTTAGCGCTGCCTTTATCAAACTAGTGTGCATCTTTTCTGCTTTGAGGACTCATTTCTTTGTGTGTAAGATTTTCCTGGTGAGTGATATGTTTAATGATGTTTAAGAATTGTATCTTACATGATGTACATGTAATGATTATTTGTATTATTTAAATGTCCATAAACAATTCGGGTGGTAGGGCGTTAACAAAATTTAAAGTTGAATTTGATATAATTGCAGTTGAAGAATTTGAAAAGCGTTTTTACAGTTATCCTACTTACAACCCTGACACAAAGGACACCGACTTTGCAGCATATCAATGCTATGACCATATATGGATAGCTGCTCTGTGTTTACAATGTACATCACTAAGGCTGCAAGATGCAGGTACTATTTTGAGTTATTCATGAGAAACGAACGTTTAAGTTTGAACATGAATCCAATGGTTCTGCTTAACGTAAACGTATCATAATTAGTTGTTATACTTATGATGCATACATGCCTCCAGCTGTCTGTCACTAACCGTTTAGTTAACTCATTTTTTCTATTCAACACCGAATTAATATTAATCGTTGTTCCAACCACTACTTTCGCTAATATCAAAGTCGTTATTAATAGGGCTCTAATTACAATATGGTTATTATTTATGACTATTCCTCAATTGTTTATGTATACAAGCATAACTGTTTTCAGAACATCCGAAGACTCTTGATATGTTCACGTATCAAGACTCCGACATAAACGACATTATATTCGACTGCATGAGTAAAACTAACTTTACAGGCGTTTCCGGCAAGACCATCTTTACCACTGGTGCTGATCCGGATAGAGTTATAAAAATAGAACGCATACAAGGTTAGCAAGATTTCAGACTGATTAAATACTGTAAATATGACTGATTTCCAATATATATTTTTGTACCCACAACTCTTACTGCCAAAAGTTTTTTTTTTTTCAAGTTTAATGGAACTTATCTAAAGTTAAAAGCAGCAGAGCTATTTATTGATTTTATGTTATTTGCTGAACAATTATGTGAAAGGTAAATAAGTCTGATGCACTGATTAACTTCCATGAGATAAACACAGATGAAACACAATGTAGAATCAAAACCTAAAAAGTATATAATTATCCGCAAAGAACATAGCAATTCACCATAATCCCAAAAGTTAAAAAAGCAACTTTAAATGAACAAAACTTACATCTAGCAGATTATATTATCTAAACATAGATAATGTGTTCAATGAACGTAAACTACCACAAATAATCAATATATAGGCCTTCTGTAATAAATCGCTATCCACCCAACAACATCTCTACATGTATTACATGTATTGAAGGGTTTACGGTACTGCAACATATGTTATAACAATGATTATATCAATAATGACTGGAATGCATAGCTTAAACTTTTCGGTTAAGTTATAATACTTCCGAATATTATATTATTTATGTTTTTGATGTTATTTAGTTTGACATCAGTTATAGGGTCTGTCCGTTTAAAGCGACTATTGGATAAATATTTACATGTTTCTTTTAGCATGAAATTTAGGCTCACCTGACAACGTAGTACTCATGGTGGGCTTTTAGGATCATTGGCTCCGTCCCTGTTCGAACAATTATATTCCACGGAGAACTCTGGTTGCCATAGCAACGGAAAGGAAAAACTAAATAAAACTATTCTAACCCCAAACCGGAGACCAATAACTTACATATTTGGCATGTAGTATCGTCTATCAGACCTCCACAAAGTTGTTGAAATTATAGTTGTAATTGACCCCGTCCCGAGGGTCACTTGATATTGCAAAGGCTTATTTAGGGAAAATATTTTTTAGAATCTTCTTGTTTAACACTAATAGGCTCAGAGTTTACATACTTAGAATGTTGCATTGTGTAGCAGTCCTCTTCCAAGTAGTTCAAATAATGAATATCGGGTCAAAATTAAAAAAAAAAAAATGTTTGAAATCTTCTTGTCTCAAACCACAAGGAATGGAGCCTAGATATTTGACAGATAGCATTGCCTATTAGTTCTCTACCAAAATTGCTCAAATCTTAACCCGCTTTCAAAATCCAACCCACTATGACCTACATTGAGATATATAGGATAATTTTTAAAAATCTTCTTATCTCAGACAACAAGTCTCAGAGTTTAGATATTTTGCCTGCAGTGCTGCTTGCTCAGATCATACCCATTGAGTCTAATGCGGGGTCACCTGACCTACTGACCTACTTTCTTGTTTTTCAAAGCTATAGCTATGAAATTTGAATTATATAAATAGTATTGCATGCATATTTCAACATTGATCTTAACTTAATTTGATCTTGACCTATTGATTTACTTTCTGGGTTGTTGAAGCTAAATCAATGCAATTAGGACCATGTATACAGTTTTGCATTTGACTTGGACTTCGACGACGGCTTGCATTGACTTTGGTCTTGACCTACTGACTTAATTTCTCGTTTTTGAAGCAACAGCAGTGCAATTTGAACTATATTGATAGTTTTTAATGCAGATTTCAACTTTGACCTCGGCTAGACGACTCGGACATACTGAACTTATTGCTGTTTTAAAGCTACATCAATAACATTTGACCATTTTTGCATATAGTTTCAGCTTAAACATTGGCTGACCTTGACTGACTTGTTTGAAGCTACATCAATGAAATTCGAACAATTTGTACAGTTTTCCACCAAAACTTTCCTATTTGACCTTGGCTGACTTTGGCTTAACCTTTCTTGGTTTTGAAGTTAACTTGGACTACTTTTGCAATGGTGCAAGCGATATAACTCCTTAGACTCATCGATTATGGTCCTTTTGATAATCTTTCTGATTTAGTTCCTGATATAGGGAAAAATGCCATCGTCTCTTGAAATCTTCTTAAAGGGTACACCAGTGTATAGAGAAACCTTCCTATTTATTATTTTAAATGAAAATAAGACACAAAAGTATACATATCGTCTAAAATAATTAGTGATGTAAGGTCGAGAAGCTTAAAGTGCCAAAACTATTGAAAATAATTTTCGAGGGTCATAAAATGTGACGCAAAATGTAAAGATTAGATACCCCGAAGCTACGAGTAAGAGAAACTATTAGGACAAAAGAAAAAACAAAAAATGTAATTAGCGTCAGTGTTTGTATGGATTTGTGTATAAAAAGCTGCATCAAAACTGAAATTGTTTAACGAAAAGACTAACCGTATATTCAAATTAATAGAAGTATATGACAAAAAAGCTGTTTAAATTTCCTTTAATATGATATTTTGAAAATTTGGAACATCATTTTAAATTTGACAAATATTTAGTCCTTAAATGGCAGTTTAATTTTTCACCTTGTCGTTCGATAGAGATGAGATCTCGCACGCTGTGGGTAAGATATCCCAACACTTTACCTAGTGAGCTTACCTTACATTATCCGAACTACTTTTTATTTGTATTATACTTGTGTATAAACTCTGTGTTACTTGTATTCATGGATGTTTACCATAAACTATGGTCTCGCAAGGAAGAATAAACTATAATTGCGTTATTTTCGTGATTTTATAAGAGAGAGCATTTATTTCATATAATATATTTCAAGATAATTTGTAGTCTTGATTATTCGATATATTGTACAAACTTGCATTGCTAGAACACGCGTTGCATTTTTCAAACCACAAAAAGGCGAAAATAAATTTTTCAAGTTCCTCTTAGATAAATTACTTAACAGGTTCTCTTCAAGTTGGTAAATGACCGTAAAACACATTATATTATTCAGGTTAATATATAATAACTATATATTCTGTTTCGAAATGACTTCATACATTTTTGTTTCCCCGCGTTAATACAATACAGTTTTGAATGAGCACAATATATTGCAGGTCTAGACGCTAAGTGAAAAGTTTACGTATGAGCTAGTCAAACTCCTTTACAAGGGGCTGCCATGTTATATTTAATAAATATGATTTTCAGTTTACCGTTCAAACTTATGCAAGCGATTTTCTCGTACAAATTGCAATTAATTCAAATAAGGTATAGAAGTATTAGGTAAAGATAGACAAGTAGAAAAGTTGCTGTGGATCGCAGCAAAGAAGACAGCGTTGCCCAAGGAAATGATGATGACTTGTATTAAAGGCAGAACTGTATTAGACTTCGGAACACGATTTTGAGACGTTAAAAAAAACAAGAGAGAGACATATTAAATCGACTGATTTTCTTTACTTGACTAGAACTGCCAACAAGAGTAGCCATCTTGACCCTATATCGTCCACCTGAGTGCATGGCCTACTTATTACACAATGTGATCAAAATCAACCTTGATCTACAAAATGTATATGTGTTCCACATTTAGTTAGGTCATCATCAAGACCGGAAGATTCTGGCTTATTCTCATAAAATTGGTTATAAGATGTGACTTTTAGAGCAATAAAAAGTTATCTCTTGATCTGATCTTGTTACCTAGTTTTGGATCCAAGGTGACCACCATTCCAATATAACATAGACACACATTTTGACCAATGGTCATTTGATTGCCAAAAATTGTGGCTTCTAGAGTGTTTACAAGGTTCTTCTTTAATTTGACTGTGTGACCTAGTTTCTATATAACTCCAGATGATCCAGATTCAAACTTGACCTAGAAATGATTGAGAAAAACATTTTGACCAATTTACATGATGGTAGTCTCTAGAATGTTTTCATGGTCGACAGTCATCCTTTGTATCAGGTGAGCTAATACTATGAAAACAAGAATAAATGCCGAAGTCTTGTAGAAGTTCAAAATGTTTTGCAATAACAATATAATCACATGCATACTCTTAATATACTTTAAACTTTAATACAGGGGCCGATTGATTAAAACAAAGGAATAGAAAGAAGCAATTTTTTTTAATTTTCAAATTACACTGAGTCTTGCAATTACGACAATATACCCGTC
Source organism: Saxidomus purpurata (assembly GCA_022818135.1). NCBI lineage: Eukaryota > Metazoa > Mollusca > Bivalvia > Venerida > Veneridae > Saxidomus > Saxidomus purpurata. Next base: position 22,425,263 of record JAFMSR010000013.1, read on the forward strand.
AAATCCCTGGTTGCATTGTTTAGAGTGTTATAATAATTGTTTATGACTACAATGTACAATAATGTGAAAGACATATATATACAAAATTTATACAAGAATATTAAGTGGAAGCTGTATGTTAGTTATTGCAAGGAAAACTTCGTGGCATACGATGTAATATTTCCCAGAATGGTGTTCTATTTAATCATTTGTTTTACAATATGTCAGAGTTTTTCTACCTAGAGTACTAGAGCAAAATCTAGAAATGTGTGCAAAGGAAAGTTTCCAAAGGAACGATGCTCCCGCTTTGTGCTATTCAGTAACATGCAAATATGAAAATGTATAACGACTATCATACAGGTGCACACATGTGTTTCTCTGAACATTAAGTGCAAATGTCCATAATCGAACTTGACCTGAAATGATCGATAATTACGAATGCAAATTTTATATAGTGGTATCTGTAGTGAGCATAGGCTATATTCAATGCATTGTTTATAACTGTACCTTCTTATGCGAATTTTAAATTTTTAAACATTTTTCCCTCGAACATCGTAATGGGGAGAAACAGTCCCGCAAAGATCGTTATGGCGGGTCTTTCAATTTGGAAAATTTTAATTGTTGGGGTAAAGACTACACCGCGTAAAGCACGAAACGTACCGGAAATTTCCGCGATACGAACAAAACAATATAAACAAGAATACTAGAACTCGGTAAAACTACGAGCGGGCCTATATAACACAAATATCCATGCGGTGAAAAACTTGTTTTATAGTTTCTATTACAGAGAAAACGTCGATACTGCTCATAGTGCTCAATATTATTATTTCAAATAGTTAGTTTGTACAATGTAAATGCAGTATTTTTATACCGAAATTAAGCTTTTTAAGTCTTATCGGCGAACATTTCTGGTACGATCTGCCTTTTGTGTGTTCTGGTCTGGTCGGGTTTTACCACATACCTAGTAAATATTTACCGAAATGAATGTTATTTGCCGAAAAAAATTGTTTAATAGTAAAACACGATTATTCATCATTTTACATTAAACTATTAGTTTGCTTTGTAGCAATTTAGATACTGCATATTTAACAGTGGAATTTTGTTCAATGTCAGTAACTTCAACGAAGTCTTTTCAGTATCGAAAACGAATTTATTCACTACTACCGATACGGTGATAAATTGATCATTGCCACCACACCAGTGACTTCCAGTTACGTGACCCTAAACATGCGTTGCGCCTCAGCGCAACGCAATTACATATGTTTTAGTTGGCCCCAATACTGTGTCAAGCGCAAAATTTGTATGGCTGTGAGGTGTTATGAATCGATCGTTCCACACTAGAGCACTGGTTTAAGACAGTAGGGATCCTGTTTTTTTCTATTTTAGGGGGTGAACGACGTCATGTTGCCATGTACAGACAAGACAACATTCCGAACTATTTTCAGTGGAAAGACACTCTTGTATGGAAAAGTACGTGCAACTTTCTTATCAATACAAAATAAATAAATGTGAAAATGATCCAAATGCGTAAAGGATAACATGTGAGAATAAAGAAATCAAGATTATCAGTGAACATTCATACAAGTATACGTATATTAAACGCATCCTATCTGAAAGTCACAAACAACCTACAAATCCAGTGATTTAATATTGCTTTTTGATAACGGAGCCGGTGTTTTTTTAACATGAAAATCTCTTTCTGGTGTTTCGGACTGCATCTTAGTTTTGTAAATATATATTTTGAACTTATTTATTTGACATTAACATGTTGACGTAAATATGTTTATTTAGTTTTATAAATATGTTAAAGGTTTGACGATAACCACAGACACCCCCAACGTCTTCTTTACAACAAATTGTAGATGGCATTAACATATCTGAATCTTTATAGATGGCCACATACCAAGAGATTCTACCTACATAACGAAATCACAGGTGGAAATTCCTGTGAGTTTATTTGTAGTTATGACGTCACTAGCTGGACTTGGTATCTGCCTCGCTCTTACATTCTTCATCTTTAACATAGTCTACAGAAAAAATCAGTAAGTTAAAATGCGGACGCCAAACTCTTTAATAATATATACTGCTAGCCGACTAAACAGTGTTTATAGTTTTCTTAAAAGTGTGTCCTTTGAAGGAAAATGTTATCTATCGTAACAGTTTAAAGCAAACACAGAATAACTTCCAATAAAGCATTCATTATAATCATACTGTACCATTTACAGCTTTCGAAGTATATAAATCTTTATTAGAGTCTCTTCTTCAAAGTGACAGGTCGTTTACCATGTACACGTAGTACTAACTTGTTTTATGACGAACGACATTGTTTTGGGTCATCCAATCGTTTATTATCTGAACCATTGTTTGAATAATTTTCGATATGTTCTTTGTTTAGATGTCAAAATTTCAAATATTTTGTAATTCGTCAAGTGTTCTAATTGACCTTGTTTAATTTTTTGCTTAATTTGATACAGGTTAGTGAAGCTATCGTCACCAAACATTAACAACATCCTCTTACTTGGATGTGTGTTGTGTTACTGTACAGTCTTTTTCAAAACAACAGACACGGACAATGCTATCGTATGTAGGGTAAGTAAACCCATTCGTATATTACCTTGGCTTATCTATTAACGGAAAAGAAATGCGTTAATACCTGTTAATGGGAATATACCACAATTTGAATTAGGTTCCAAATACATGTACCCATTGAACTTGATTAGAATATGACATTATGAAATGGATAACGAATGCTAGAGCTGCATATATTGTTTATTTCAGTTATGGATAATAGGATAAACTGTTTTCTATTTCAGTTATAAATAACAGTATAAACATTTTCTATTTCAGAAATGAATAATAGGATAATTTTGTTTCTCTTTCAGTTATAAACAGTAGGATAATGTTGTTAAAGTTAAAACGTACATTGAATATTCCTTTTTACAGGCACGAGTATTTTGCTTGAGCATTGGGTTTACAGTAACATTTGGGGCCTTATTCTCCAAGACATGGAGAGTGTACCGAATATTTATCAACAAGAAACTTCAAAAGCGCGTAATATATTTATAATAACTACAATAATTTTAAATTGCGCAGCTGATATACTTCATCAGATTTATTTTGTATAAGTTTGTTTAAGAATAAAGTGAATTTTCAACATCTCAGTTTTCACGCTGTCTTCTAAAAATAGAACGAGCTTTTGTCAAACAAGCTTCACTTCATAATACACACAAACAACCTAAATGGCAATGACAATAAAACATTAAGTTCATTTCAATATCCTATCAATTTTGCGATTGTTGCGAAATACTTCCCTATCAAATATGTGTTTAACATAATTATTATCTTAAATATTTTGAATCTGGTCTTCGACTTAAGGAGTAACTCCACTTGTTTCTTACGCAATGGACCTCACTATTTACATAGCATAGTGTTATGTATACTATAAATCAGAGGAGCCATTGTCTACAGAGAAGTAGCTAATATAGTTAATATACTTAACTATATGACTAATGTTAAAATGTTCACACTCAGTTATCGTTTTTGGAAAGTAAAAATCAAAACCTTTCACAACTTAAGACAATTTCGATTGTTGTTTTTCAGACAATTAAGGATTATCAGCTGTTTGTAATTATTGGGGCCTTGGTTGCTGTACAGCTGCTTATATTCACCCTATGGGAGGCAATCGCTCCTCATCAAGTTCGTGTTAAATTTCTAGAAAAACAGGCAAGTAAAATTATTTATGCTTTTATCAAGTTTTAATCTGCACGGTTTGAAAAGGTTACATTTGAAATGGGCTTAGAAATCCCATTTTCAATATAAAATACAAAATGTATACCACTATTGAGATTAATCTACGAATTTATTTGTATTTTCCTTTTAAACCATTTAATGTTTTTAGTACAACATGTAATATATAGTATTTCAGCAATGTAATGTCCTCGAACTCGTCTGTGGTCAAGTTTCTAAACCTTTTTATGAAGTATTAGTGCGTGTATGTTCTTATGTACATGTTAAAAATTGATGTAGTATATTAACTTATAATGCGAAATGCTATCAAACTATACTTACCTTAAGTCACGGTTTTTAATTGGGGAAAATATGTAGGAGGTCTGATAAGCTTAGTCGGTAGATCATTCGTCCTGTAAGCGACGAATCCCGGAGTCGAGAACATTTTTCTCACCCTATTACATTAAGCTTCCACAGTGTGACCGTAAAAGCAATGTAAGGTCTGTATCCGACACAAGATCTGTATCCGACACCTGCACTTGATTGAATTAATAGTACTAACTGTAATTCGAGTACGAATTTCAACATAGCGGGAAAATGGTTAAAGTGTTTATTTATAAAGAAAAAGTATATCATGCATTGATTTATTATTGAAGATCTATATGATGGGAAATGATGCAGAGATACACCCATATGTACGAGTGTGTGAGTCCGACTATTCTCAATATTTTAATTGGATTATCTACGTCACACAAGGTGCTCTTCTGTCATTTGGAGTCTTCTTGGCTTGGGAAACTAGACAGGTTGGTATTTAGATTCCATTTAAGTATAGTTGACAATCTGTTTTGAAAGAGGTTCACATTCATATTGTTCCATTTGCATGCTACGACACGACGGTCCCTGATCATACCCAATAATATCCCTCTAAACAAAATATTTCAATGTAAAGGGAAGTAACTGCGGTAAAGTTAATAAACAGCTTATACGTATAACAACGGCTATTGGTTGATTTCACCCAATCAGCAGAACGCATTCAACGATATGACAACATGTATTTATAATGGAAACACACCGTTAAATAGTTTCCGTGATACATTGGTTAGTCAAGTGAATATGTACGATCTAGAGAAGGAACAATAATTATTATAAAAGAATACTTAAGAGTTTGTTTCATTTCATGTTTTCGTAGTTAAATGTAATAGGATAGCTTATATAAGATAAACTCATTGTTTACACTGACATTATATGCTGCTTATATTTTTATTTTTAGAATATAATTTTACTCGTCTTCTCGTCGTCTGTTTGTAATATGTCGTCTGGTGATTTATAGGCTCATGCAAGTAAAGTATACTTTAGTGCATATGTTTGCAGGTAAAAATAGAAGCACTAAACGACTCTCAACAAATCGGTATATGTATTTATAATGTGGTGGTTCTAAGTGCTGTTGGGCTCACTTTATCACTTCTACTGAAAGAACATGAGATACTGATGTACGGAATCATATCCGGTTGTCTAATAATTGGAACAACTCTGACACAAGCGGTCATTTTCATCCCAAAGGTAGAAGTTTTTATAAGTTCGTGGGCTTTTCTTTGATAAGATTTTAATTTAGAAACTCAGTTACAGCTTATAACAAGCCAATATTGTTTATTTTGAATATCAGTAGAAAATATGAATGAATTTAAACAAATGAGCAAAGAGAGCTTTTATTATCGTGTTTGTATCCATCTGACATCATGTCAGTTGTGGTATATTTTCATTAAAGGGAGGTCACTGCAGACTCCTTCTTTTGCTATGGTTGACGTCCTTATTTATATTTTTCAAAATTCTTCATCTAATAAGAATGTTCAGAAAAGAGGGACTACGTGCTTTGTTGGCAATTAGCCATCATGGGTTGGTTAAATGTATCCATGCGTGTAAAATAACATAGCATTCTTCATACAACCAAGTATCGAAACAGTATGTGTTACCTTTGAAGTGTTACATCTAAAAATAATTTGCTGAAAAAGTCATATTTTCGAAAGTGTAGTTTGAATGTTATTTATATAAAACATGCAATAAAAAGGCTTTATGATCCAAAATCATTTTTATTTGATCTTAAAATACTTATATATTCACGCAGTCAAAATCAAGATTGCCGAAACGACAATGTTAACACTGGAGGAACCTAGCAAGGCTATATGATCCAAAATCATTTTCATTTCATCTTATGATATTCATAGATTCATGCAGTCAAGAACAAGGTGGCCGAAACGACAATGTCAACTCTCCAAGGATCTAGCAGTACTCGTCCTTCTCAAATGTTTAGCACAAATGTTCCACCGTCAATGAAGGACAGGGACTCTGACATAGGCACTGCATTCTAGAACAAGCTACTCAGATGTACATAGCCCTGATATGTAGTTATAAATGTTCTGTTGTTTTACAACTCTGTGAACGGTTATGACATAAACGATTAATAAAGAAAGAGATGTTAAAAACCAAAAGAAAGTACAGTCAAACCTGTGTTTAGCGACCACACATGGGAAGCTGAAAATACCGTCTCTTATTGAGACAGGTTGTCTATTTACTCAGGGAAAATTGCTATCATCTTAAATTACAAGGGAGGAATGTAAAGTGGTTACATGTGCCAGGTTGTTACTTAACTTAGGCTGTCACAAGGGCAGGATTGACTGTATACATGTAGCACTGATATAGTTGATATTTGCGAAAAACGAAACTATTTGCCCCAAAAAAAAAAAAAAAAAACGCGTTTTTCTACTGTATGATTTGCAAATTATTTTTTTTCATGTGTTATGCTTTTCATGTTTCGTTTATCTGTTGTATTATAAGTCCAGTTGTACTGGCAAATCGACAAGTCAACAGTGTAACAGTAAAGACTAAACAGTATATCTGTAAAATAAATGAAAACACCTGGTCTGGCCTTCATACGAGTATCTGATAAATTGGAAAACAGAAAGTGCACTGTATGTTCCTCAAATATATAGGAGGAGGTCAAATAATATACAATGGGCATAAACATAAAAAGAGAAGGCGAGGAAGAAAACAGAATGAAAAAGAAGGCAATGGATAATGAAGAAAAGAAAGAAAAAATCCCAAGGAGCATCCAAAGTCGTTGGCAAGGGGTGTAAATCCAAACTCTTATGGTGTTGCTTTACAACGGTCTCGTCTTTACACAGTGTTCCATTTTGTTCCTACCTACTGTTTTTGAAGACAATGAGATTTGAAAAGAATTTACTATAAAAAAACCTACATAGAGAATTGAAAAAACCGTACACGATTAAACTTCAAAAACTGTGCTATTTATTGTTATAATTAAAATACAAATTCATTAATTACAGTTGGCCTTGAAATTAATAGTTGCATTAGCCTCAAGCAATGTTCATCTTTTTTTACATTTGATCAAAGCTCTAAAGTATTAACTACATATGCTTCTGAATGATGTATGGCTTCAAAGATTTACTACTAATTAATTTGCTTTTAGTGCGATCATTTGCAAGAGGGTTCAGATTCGATATAATGTCCTATGGGTCATAATTATGATTAAATACAGGATAAATTTAAGTCTGGATTCAGCACATGACATATTTGGCTAGTAATGACATTCTAATGAATGTTTTGTGGTGTTGGGTCTTAATCTAATGGAAGATTGGTACGTCGAACAAATGTTGAGCTTTCTGTTGTAATACAGTTTACAACCCCGATCTTATAAGCACACTGTGAGGGGTCTGTGTCTGGCGTCCCTCGTACGACGCCAGTCGCTAACAGTGAGGTTGTACAAGCAAAAGAAATATAACGGTGTTAATGTAATCATCATGAAACTTAGTCTTGATAAAATCTAGGTTTGAATTGAAACTAAGTAAGGTGGGGTCAATAACTAGATCTCAAGGACAGATATTAGAACAACACCACCCACGCAATAAACACTGGATCTTCTATCCAGACATGAATAGTGGTCGGAAAGTTTGTTTTGATATATTCTAGGAGAGTTTGAAACTGGATAAAAACTAAGGTCACAAGGTCAGATCATAGAAAAACCTGATGGACACAATAGAGACTGTTTTTGTATCAAATATAAATGAACGTTTGTCCTTATATCTCTATGTGGGATTGGACCTTAGTTACATGAACATCTAGGTTGAGTTTGAAACTGCACCATACGGTGTCAAAAACTAGAGCACAAGGTCAAATTATAGAATAACCTTGGTAATGACACATAGACTGCATTCCCAATCATTATAAAACTTTACAAGAATGTTTGTCTAAATGAACTCTAAGTAAAAATTGAAACTGGATTAATTTATTTGTCAGGTCTACAGGTCAGATTATAAGAAGACTTGATTTAGAACATATTTGGGGTTTGTGTGCATTTTTTCAATCGGCTGTCCTTGGATGACCTGTGACCTACTATTTTGTGTTTTGGGGAATGGTTATCAAGTGAGCGATAAAGTGTCATAACGGTACTCCCTTTTTCAATATTGCAGTTTCTAACCAATGCCTGAAACAATTGTTTCGAATTACTACTGAATAGTGTGAGTGATTTGATTCGTGCCTATTATATATAAATATATATGAATTAAGAAATGCATGACAATTCTAATATTACATGAAAATCATACGGTGAAGTGAAATAAATACCTTTCATAACTGAATATGAGGCAAACAGAATCAGCAACCTGCCACGCTTGTCAAAAGAAAGTTTTCTGTTACTAATTTTTTAATGCTTTTAAATTTTGATTTCTTTCTAGAAAAATTATTAATGTCTGTAACAAATAAAAAAGAGGGGACTTACGTATATCCTATTTCTGACAAAAGAATATAAAACGTTGACTTTTGAATTTAAAAGGTTAAACAATTCGTTTATTTATATCTACTTATGTACATTTGAATATCATAAACCACTTCAAAACTGACAAGATTCTCTTCGGATGGTATCCTTTGCGGTAAGCTCCATTTCACAACACACGATTCCATGCTCTCAATATGTGTAAACTCGATGAATAATGGACATGTTATATTAACTATTTTTCAGTGCAATAATATCAGCTTCTGTGCCAAATATCCGATTCAGAATTATATAGGTTACATGTATGTTTGATATAACGAATATAAGCGCATATTAACATATCAACAGCATGTTCCAGTTAAAAATTTTTTCACGAAGTTATTGCTCTTGGATTACTACTTCATATACCCTCGTGTTCGTGCTATTTCTCGGTAAGAAACATGCTTATATTCATTAAAAAAAATTCACGGTGTTTGAGTGGAGTGACAAATAGATATTGTGCCGCAAAAATTCGCGTTTCTGGTACCATTTTCTTAAATGTATTTGTAAATGACCGAATTTCATTCAAATTAGCGCAAATTACGCGTCTTTTTGAGCTATAACCCCAACGCATTTTGTTCCTACGAATCATTTCATGATATTCTAGAACAACAGTTTTTTTCTCAGCTGAAGATCTTGTTTACGAATATTCTACATTATCATAAAACGAACTTTTGGATTAGCATATATCGGAAAATAAATAACTCAGAAGGACGTAGTGAAGTAAATTAATATAACATTTAAAGGTCCTAAAGCGAAAATTAGTGCGTTTTTCTATGGCAAGTCATTCCTTATGCAAGACACTAAATAATGAAGATTTACAGAAAGTGTTTGGAACACGAAGAAAAGTGTGTATTATGTGAAATCTCAGTGATTCGACATGGCTTTCTTTTTGGACCTTTACAGAAATGCTACCTGAAGCGATAAAGGTTTTCGCAATGCGCAGTATCGAAGAGTTTCTAAGGAACCTTATTTTTGGGAAGCTTTTCTAATAAGTGGAGATGCTCATTATGCAATACTTGTTTCTATGCTCATATTGCAATACTTGTTTCTATGCTCATATTGCAATACTTGTTTCTATGCTCATATTGCAATACTTGTTTCGATGCTCATATTGCAATACTTGTTTCGATGCTCATATTGCAATTATATTTGTTTCGATGATTTCACATTGAATTATGGCCCTTTTTATCACACGTTCATAATATTGTATACAGTAATTTCTAACATTCTTGTCTTAGCATTAATTTTATGTCATTGAAGCTTCATAGATTGCTTCACTTTCTTGAGGAGATGCGCATATAATCAGCATGTTCCAAATCGTTGATTTTTCACGGAGTTAATGCCCTTTAATTACTTTTTTAAAATGGAATATTATGGAAATTGAGTCTTTTTGGACGTTTTTATAGACTTTATGATTGTAGTGATTGAAAATTACGTTAAACAAATCAGAAAAAGATAGCGGATAACTTCTTGTGCCACGTTGACACTCGTGTCAGCCTGTTCATTTTCTGAACCTGTAGAGGTTTAGGTCTCTGCCCTGGTTTTTCCAGGAAGCGGACTCGAAAGTGACTCGAATAAGCTCAAAGCTTTCTTAAATTAGTATAAACTAACCGCCAATATTACATTAAAGATAAGGTTTACAGTTTGGCCATTAACGATATTAAATGAACGGTATATTTTATTTAATTGGTTTAATTTGAATGAGCAGTTGACTTAACTCGTTTACTAAAACATATACTATACGGCTAAGGTACATGAGGTGACCGAATCTAGGCTACGTTTGTTAGAGTATAAAAGTGTTGGATTAGAGGCCAAACAGTTTAGTGGGATCCAAGAGTCAACCAAGTAGGAAAAATGTTTTGACCTGGTCTAGCACATTATCAAAAATTATTTGGGGCTCAAGCTACCACTATGTTAAACATCAAGAAAGATCAAGCAAGGCGCCTTAAACTCAGGCACGTAATGATATATTTTCGTGACTTTTCAAGATATAGCATCAAGGAAAATATAAAATCACTGAAAGGGACCGACATGAATTTTGTGAAGCCAGGGAAGAATTATGACCGGAGGAGAATGAGGCGCGAAAAGATACGGTCCGGAAAATACCCAGCATCTCTTTAAATTAATGTTGATATCATTCGTAATCTTGTTCCCTGTTCGGCACGTTGATTTCCGCGGATCAAGCAACTCAAACATAGAGGATCGAGTCTGTGAAAAAAAAAAAAAACCATAAAAAAACCCCCCCCCCCCCCCCAAAAGATTCCCAAACGTCAGCTCTTTAAATTAATGTTGCCGACTGCACAGACGTGCATATAACGTCGAATCCTTTCCCAAAAAAAAAAATACCGACAAACCTTCGGGTTTGGACAACTATTGTCGCCCAAAACACCTGCCGTGTTGCTCCGCGCTTTACTGGGTTGAAGTACACGACCCTATCCGCGCTCAATGGACCAAGCACAACTCATGCATTTGAAGGCTCGACAACTTGTCCGTAAATGTAAAAATACACGGTCGCAATCAAACATAGAGGATCGAGTCTGTGAAAAAATAAAGCTAGCCATGAAAATACCCTTCGCCCTCACTGAAAGGCATTCACAAGACGTACCAGATTCTAAAATATCTGATGCCGACTGCACAGACGTGCATGTAACGTCGAATCCTTTGCTCATAACAAAAATGCCGACAAACCTTCGGGTTTGGAACAACCATTGTGCGCCCAAAACAACCTGCCGTCGTAGATGCTCCGTCCGCTTTACATGGGTACATTCTAGAAGTACACGACCCTATCCAGCGCTCTAATGGACAGCGACTAACGATCGTGCATTTGAAGACTGCGACAACTTGGCCCTAAAATATGTAAAATATACACGTTTTTTTTGTTTTTTTTATTCACGGTTTGTTTTCTAGTCAGTGAGAAATACATTGTTTATGAATATAAAGCTTGTTGTATTGTCTTGCTTTAAAACTTACGTAACTTTTATTTTTCATGGTAACAACAGCTGTAACGGTGTCTCAGTACTCATTTATACTTTCTGTTATGCTCCTTTTTGTTTTTTACTCTCATCTGCGTTATTTCTCATTAACCATAGGCTGGAATTCAGTAGAATTTACATTTTTATTTAGAGATTTCCTAATAAGATGAGATGATTATATCTCAAGCATGTCCAGGTGCCATGATTTTGCACTGAATTATGGCTATTTTTTATCATGTATACATATGGTACATAAGCCCGTGTCTGTCCGAGTTTACCTGACTTGAAATCAATAAAATCTAATAGAGCAGTTTACCATCAGGAATAGATAGGTATACTGTCTTCATAAAAAAGTTCAATGATTTGTCATAGTGTTATGACCATTTGGTTACTATTTCATATACCATACATTCAACTGATTTCCATTTATCATCTTCATTTGTAGTCTGGGGTGCGCATATAAGACCTTCCCAATATGTACTTGCTCTCCTTGAAGGTCTATAGCTTGTCCGACATGGCCATTATTAATAAGACATTGTGCATGCTTTTAAATGGTGGTAATTGGTTAGCGACGTCGTAAGCTGTTAAAGTTACTTGCTCGCTGTAAAAGTTAAAAGGTAATTCTACTTTAATGTATTATGAGCAAAAATGCATGAAAAATAAAAATTAATAAGCGTAATCGAATAATTGCAAATCTGGAAAAAAGCAGCAAAACCGAATCCATTTAAGACTCGAATTGGAACTAATAAAACAAGTCCAGTTGACTCAAGTACAAGAATAAACCACTATTATTTAACAGTTAATTCATTAAATATTTTGTCTGATTTCAACCAATGCCTTTTGCAAAATTGACAGATAGCGAAATAGTAAAATGCCTGCTTCAAATGCGTACTTGTATCGCAGGATTTCCATCACTAACTACATTATTAAATATGTATAACCCTTTTTATTCATCTTCATGTTATACACCTTCGTATTGGAAAACATACCATTATTATAGCAAAAACATGCAATGACCATTTTCCCAGTCAATTTGTAACATGAACGAATAGCCTGACGTCTGGGTTTTTTAAAATGGTGTTCTTGTATAATTATAGATCCGAAGGAGAAATTTCGTAATTTGCATTGGTCTGTGGACAACTTTGTGCATACATTACTCTCAGTATTGTTTTTGTTATTAGGGAAATAAAGTTATAAACATTTTCACAACTATTTGTTATACCCTGCGCTATTAAACGTGCTGTTCTTTGGCAATCCTAAATATCAGTACTTGTCTGATATGCCAAACGACTAATGACAAACGCATTAGGGTTTGCATGGATTATGCGCTTGAATTGGTGTATATACTGATACTGTGTTCTATTTATTATATGTCTTTCTTTCGTAACCGTATTTAAATTCTCCATGAAAGTAATGTTGCCAGAAAATGTTGTTTTTTTTCAAGATCATTGTAAATTACTTCTTCTTTTTATTCTATTAAGAAACAAACTTTAGGAATGTTTTTATATAAATAAATGTCAATGGCGCCAGTAAGATATCTTTTTCAGTAACATAAATGCTAAGACAAACTGGCATTTCCACTGGCCCCAATTTCACGAAATACTTAAGTAATTACTCTGTAACATGCTCAACTTATTTCAACACTTATATCAGATTACATGTTTAATCATTTAAAGAATTCAAGTTTGTCCGAATCGTATTTACCCATTTATTACAATTATAAACACTTGTTAGTATTTGTGGAGGAAATTTTGTTTTTAGCAAGTAAGTTACACTAAGTAAATTCTTAAGATTCTTAAAATTCTTAACTTGTACTCAAATGATTTTCTCGCTCAATATGACTTGCAATTAGTAATTTATATTTTTTGTTCTTTTAACATGTTAATTTCATTAAAAAATAGACCATCAATAAAAATGACAACAATAAATATTCTTATTTTTAGAGACAATTATACTTTACAATAACGTGCTCAGCTGATCAATTACTTAAGCATTTTCGTGAAATTGGGGCCTGGTTTCATGGTCCTTGAAACATTCACGGAGAGAAGTATTTGTACGATGCTAACACACAGTATAGTAACCAACAATACACCGGATATAGCGATTTAAAAAACGATCGCGAATGACACAGGACTGGTCTGTTTATCTCTTTTATGTTTACTGTTTATATTATATGTTTCTGTTGACATTACACTGCATAAAATGCTTTCAATCAGGAGGGGAGTAAAATATGGAGAATCACGGTGTTAAAAATGCTCTTTATATTTTCTTTGCAAACGAACGTACGTAGTGTTTGTGCGAAAATGCTAAGAAATGTCTTCGTTATAAGAAATAATGTTGTTTTTTCTATCCTGATATAAACACTTACTCTTAATATTGGAAAAAATGGACAACTGTAACCGGATATAATGCGGGTTAAAGTACAACTTCACCAGTTATCTGTTCGCTCTCTATTGATTTTAACCGTCCATTTTTAGCGCTTTCCAAGGGGTGCTTTTATATAAATGACTTTTCTTTCATATTTCACAATTTAACAGTACTCTACTTATATATTCATTTTCAAATTCATATGTACAACAAACAGCACTTAAAATTCCTCAGAAATAAGCAAAATATAAATATGCTTACTGCTGTAAGATATGCGTCTCCCATCAGCAAGAAAAACGATTATGTTCCAAAGACCAGCTAGCGTACAGATTGTTTCAATATTGAGAACAAATTAATTATAAGTCAATCATATTAGTAACGGTATAGGCGTTAATCATAAAATTAATGTGTAGCTGAACGCGTTATTATTGTACCTGTGTTATAATCACTTGACAAAAAATAGTCCTCCAACAAAGTAAGCCTTAATACCTAGCAAGATACATTTGATAAATTACAAGCAACACGCTAATATTGAAGATAATTCAACCACGACACGTAAACGGTCGGAACTTTACTACAATGTACACTGCGCGGCTTCACTGACAGGCTTACGTTCGTAGACATCGCAAATTTGTTCATGTCTAGAGAAAAAGAAGATATGTATAATTTATTTCTCATATTCTAGGTAGATTACAACTAGGCAGGATTCCGTTGTGAATGATATTTTGTCCGTATGTAACGACAGAATCGTTTATCTAAATGTATTTTTTCTGCTCAATTAAGGGAGTATTCAATCTTTTGACCCGTGAGATGGGCTCTTCTAATGTCACGGTAATATGTATGTGATTCAGACTATGCTGCCAAGTTATATCTGTAATGTAACAATCGAAACATCACTCGGCCTTTTACGTAGATCTGTAATGTAACAATCGGAACATCACTCGGCCTTTTCCGTAGAAATAACGTTATTTCTACGGAAAAGGCCGGGTGATGTTCCGATTTGTAATGTAATTGACGGTCGTAACGCACATTTCTCCTAAAATCTGTGGAAATAGAGAAAGAATTTATAACATGAATAGATTACTTTGTACATTATGGTAACCCAGCTCAAAAAATGCTATTTGCAATATTTGTATCTAATGAAATTATAAAATGTTATCGAGTTATTTCGTGACGTGACATAGTTAAAAGTAGACGATTCTAACGATATTTCCATACGCGTTCACAAAACCTATCGTATTAAAGGACTCGTGAAAGGCAACGAATATTCGCTATGAATATTGAGGTGCGTAGTGGTTTGTGTTAGTATGACAACAGAAATAGAATGTGCTGGTCATATATGGAATATTGCTAGAACTTAAACGGCTTAATGGATAAAACTTTAAAAGGAAAGCAAGATTTTAAATTCCATCTTTTTCTTAAGAGTTTTGACACACAGTGACTTTAACATTATAGGCATTATTTTAAAGTGAAGAAAATTTTCTGGTTATTCGAAAACACCATAATAAGTTATAACTATTTAATAGAATATACTAGCGGCCTGTTTAAAAACATTTTTGTCATGGCATACGTTCTGATATTGTAAATAAATGATATTTATGCAAATAAGCCATTAATTATTACATAATATGATATTCAATACATGACAGTTAGTCCATTAATAAACTGACAATATTTATCTTTCTAAGCTCAGACTAAATACAGTAAGGAAACTGAGGAACAAAATTATGACAACAGCAAAAAGAACACATTTGTTAAAATCATATTTTCTGATCGTAGTAAACATTATAATGTGTGCCCACAGTCGTGAGTTAAGGCTTCTAGGAATGTTGCCTACAACAGGAGATGGGTGGATAGGAGGGATGTCATGCTATAACTCGGTGTCTATGGCACTGGAGGATATCAATTCAAATGAGAATATCCTGAGAGATTACAACTTGACATACAACTGGTACGATACTAAGGTAAGCACAATTTGCGATTTTGTCAATATATTCAAAGAATATTTTTATTTTCTTTGAAAGGAAGTCTTGATATGTTCATCTTGTATCGGGCTTGATATATATTTACTTGGCCAAAGCCCACAACGACTGCAAAGCTGCGCTATGGGAAAAGGAGTGTAAGATAGACCACATCAAACTGTGTTTTGAATAAAGCATACAATTATACGACATGTTACAAAATAAGCACAAACATTTCTAAACGATTACAGAATAGTTCATAGCTTAATCGTACAATAATACAGACTGTGTTGTTAGTAATTGCTGCTCTTTAATATCAACTCACGAGTGACTACGGAAGATAATCTTAGCATATAAGGTATAGAATTTTACGGTAGGTGCGGAGCTCAATTACAGAGGCGGATGTAGTTTAATGCTCATTCTGGTGCTGCTTGTTTTGCTTAAAACCTTCTTATTTTACATGAACACCCTATAACAGATTTATTTAAAAACGATATAGAATTTGTATACATTCCTGGCAGAGAAATTATGTAACATTTTTACTGCAGACATAGAAGGGTAGCTACCATTCTGGGGTACTTGATATCCTGACGACTGACATACCGAATGCAGTAAATGGTCTAAGAGCGTCACGGTTTTGTAATCCAAACACTTCCTTGTTTTCTCTAATGTCGTCTGACATATATTTGATACTTTAACGATGTTTAGATTACTAAACAACTCGGTAACATAAACTTTGCACAATTAGATAAATTTGAAAGTGATTCAATAGCTGTATTTCAACAAATTTATGTTAAAATATTATAAGGGTGACAACGTTGTTGTTGTTTTTGGTAATTTAACATGAAGGCAGTTTGCTTAACAGCCGTTCCTAGGAAAACCCAGTTCTAGACTCCTATCCTCCGAAAGAAACTGCCAGCTTTCTCACAAAAAGGCATGGTCGGTAGCAGGGCTCGAACCAATTACCCGTTTTCAATAAGAGGTTACAGTGATTTCAAGTCAGCGACTCTAACCACTCGACCACGAAGGCCAATAGCTGGGACAACGTCAGAGCGTTTGTTTCTAGGATACAGTTGGGATATTATATTGAAATAATTAAATGACTTTTTGTAGCATTTGGCGTAAGAATATTATACATTTGTATGTGGGTTGATTAACTTACTCTACAAGAGGGTCAGCAAACGAGTCTGACTTCACTTGTGTTGCGAAAGAAAAGTAACAGTGCTAGAACATTAGTGAGACAGATATTGCCAAATTGCAATTACATGGGGTTGCACAACAGGCGAAACTCCCATCATTTTATATTCTCAACAGTATATTCTTTTAATCCTAGTTTTCATATATATTATATGTGAAAACGTGTTTCAAATTTTATAGAGGCATTTCAAAATTTCGTTCATAATCTTATCAATGAACTGATAAATTTCTAATACCAATAAGAATTATGAAAATTAGGGTTTTAACAACGAATTTACTTACATATAACACAAGTATCATCGGGTTGGATATGATTATTTCGATGATTGTCGCGTTGAGCGGGATGAAACACTTATTTT
Source organism: Saxidomus purpurata (assembly GCA_022818135.1). Taxonomy (NCBI): domain Eukaryota; kingdom Metazoa; phylum Mollusca; class Bivalvia; order Venerida; family Veneridae; genus Saxidomus; species Saxidomus purpurata. The sequence goes on from JAFMSR010000013.1 coordinate 22,442,652, forward strand.
GCGATGAAAGGGCATCAGCATTGGTGAACTGCGTGAGCTATTAGCTGGTGTATTGTTACGTTCAGGCGAGTCAATTAAATGATGTTAAAGACTGGAAGAGAGCTTTAAATGTCACTGTTATTACAGATTAATCTCATTGATAGCATGGACATTATTATCACCTTAAATATTTCTAAATGATTGAACGGTCTTCCATTCCACGGAGTATTATGCTAACAGGTTGAAAATTATGTCAGAAAAGCAGGCTATAGTTGCCTGACAAGATGCTATCAATAACAAGAGAAATGACAGGTTCACTATTAAACAATGTTAGAAGTTCCTAGCGCTGGAATAATTGATCTTGAGCAGTTTGAAATGAACAACCAGATATAACCAGAACAATAGAAAATATAACTAAATTATATGTATGTCGTAGACTCTATTACATTATGTTGCACCATTTGTTATGATTTTGCCTATTTGTAATATACAATCAAAGTTTTGAAATGGTAATGGAATCTGATTTCGAAATCAGCTCTGCTTGCAAAAACGTGCTATTTAACCAATTTAATAGCCCACATTTCTCTGGTAAAAATCAAGTTTAAAGTAAAACTAATTTCAAAACTGTTTCGTCATTTTATAATTGAACTTTAGAGTTTCGTTTATATTCTGTAAATAAAATGTGTACTTGTCGTTCACATATGATTATACATTGAAGAAACTTTAAAAATAATGACATAAATCCATTTCCAAATCATTGGTATTTATCCTGACCTTACATCAAAGCAATGCCTAAATATAGAAATACATTGTACTTTGAAAATTCCGTTTCTATTTTTAATACATTGCCTTCTAGCTGATTTTCCGAAATTAAGACCATATTAATATCCATATTTAGATAAGGCTTTCCCAGCCATATGGAACATTTTGTTCTCTACTCGCTAGCAATGATAAGGCTGGTCAGAAAATCGATAAACAGGTAGTAGCGGCCGGACAGTTCGCTTGCGGTCGTAAATTTTCCGAAACAGACCGGAAAACCGCTGATTGTTTCGGCAGCTCAATCAATAAAAATCGATATTTGCTTGCGTAATATTAGCCCGAGGATATTAAGATGTACAGATGTACGCTAAAATAGAAATCTTTATCTTATTGCATTCATCTTTTTGTACTATTACATTGTATGTTTAAAAAGCAACTGTTGTAAAATAGAGTTTACAGAGAAACGAGCAACACTGGTCTGAATAATAGAGCTATTATAGATTTATCAGTTTGAGGGGGAAATGTTTTTTTTCATGAATATACCCTTTGAATTTCATTAACTTTTTGTTAAATCTATGCAATGCACAGAGCTATTCGTGTAATAATTGTTGACAGGATCATGCGGACAAACTACAGGAGTATAAGCTATTACTCTTTTATATTGTTGAATTAATTTTATTAAATTGAATCACATATTATATCAAAGCATCCGCTTTAATGTAATTAAGTGAAGCTTCACAACATAAATCATACACGGCTTCACCAACTTGTACCACAATGACAGTCACACTTTCACAGTTTTCTTTTTTCTTCGCACGTGCTTAAAAGCCATAAGTGGTTGTATATCTTGAAAGCAATTAGTTCTCTAAACTTAAAAGCTAACAAAAACTACCTTTAAAAAAGATGGTCCACGCAATGTTTAGTATATGAAAGTCATTGGTAGCTTGATTCTAATATTGAATTGTGAAACAATGAAATAACGAAGTTTTCATTAGGCATATACAAAATCGATGTCATCGATTTCATATTCTGTTAGCTGTGAAAAAAACAAACATCACGATAGACACAATGCATGAACGTGTGCGTCATCTTTGAAAATTTGTTATTTACATAACTTATAAATTATGCTACTATCGTTTATTTAATTACGGTACAGTCTCCAGTGTGCTTGACGCCAACGTTACATGTGCGTAAATTCTACAAGATAGAAATAAATGTGCTACAGCAGAAGCTTGAACGACACACTTAAGTGTCGGGGATTATTTTGAAATTATTCACATGAAATCATGAACGTTTCTTCGAAAAAATTATTTTAAAGTGCGAGTTATTTAAAGGTTACTTTTGTTAATAAAAGGAATAATCAAGTAAGGTCTTTATTTCGTTGTCCCTTTCCACAGTAGTTAATTGTTCTCTAAAAGCAAACAGAAATACATTTATTAAACTAACTAAAATACATTTCATTGTTTCTGAGATGGGTGTACAATAAAAAAGATATATATAATACACACATATAGGGTAATAAATTACCAAGACTAACAAAGACTTTTATTGCACCCTAATAATCCATATCCGTTCTAGTGTTTTATTGCCCCGGGGTATATTGTAAAACGCAAGTGGTAATTCTTATGACAGATTTTAAGTTTCTTTTAAAATATGTAAGTTTACCGTAATAACATCTTATTTGCTTTTCTTTTTCAATTTCTGATATTTGATCAAAATACTAAAAGTACTACATTTTTTGTAATTCACAAACATTATTTTTCGACATTACATGTACCTGATTTCGATTTCTGACCGGTCTTAACTTTTTCATTTGTCAACCACCTTTAAGTTACAAAATGGTTATGGGGGACCAAAGTAGAAGTAAACGACTGTCAAAATACGCTCAAATAGCAAAGCAAAACAAACAACATCACCACATTTATGACGGGTGAGATCTATCCGGACGAACGGATTCTGAAAACAAATTCTTTCATATAAAATAAGCGTCACAATTTGAAAGTGACATACGTACTTGTGTATATGTGTGTTTGTGTGACATTACAACAGTCCCGTGAAAATGTGTAAAAATTACAATGTATACACAAAATCTTTTTTTCACAGGTGTTACATTTACCTGTTTACGTTAAGTTGAAACAAGTGTGAAATTTAGTCACTTTGCTACAATACAAATATAACTTTAACCGAATGCAGTCCTTTTAATTTACTCATTTAATTTACACATGAATAAAGCATACCGAGACTCGTTCAAAGATTGGTACAATCATTATTCACTTTTTTTCCTTTTTCATATAAGTTATGCCATCCTTACGTTTTAAAGCAACAATACAATACAAAATCATCACAATTTTAATACGATAGTAATCGACAACTTCCGTGAAAATTACGGACGCGCCCGATCTGTATTACGACTACATTTTTAACTGACTGTACTTATAAAAAATATTAAAAAGGTAAGCGAAATCCTTCAAATATTTTATTTATTTTTACACCAATATATAGTTGATATAATTCCCTTGCCGATATCACTGAAGCAAAAACAATCTTATAATTGATGTTCTATGTATGGGTCAAAGTATTGAGACAAATGACCCAAAAAGCTGACTAAAAGTCTTGCAATCCTTACCATTTCATATGGAAAACGCGGTGGTACTTTTTTAATTAAAAAAGGTAAGTGAAATACCAAATTAATCTTTTTGAAATTTACATCATTATAAAGAGGAAAAATAATATTAATTCGTCTGACCGAAGCAAAAACGATTAATTACACGGTTTTTTATTTAATTGGATTAAACCGAAATCTCCCTTCTTTGTTTAATGTGTAAAAGCCGCGTCTAATCGATTATCGGGAAAACATGAAAGTTCCATATGTGATTAATACGCGAGTGTGCACAAAGGCACTATTTGTTATGTACAATAATGATTATTTTTTGGTTAATCAATTTACATCAGTTCTAAAGTAACGTGTCAAAATAAAAGTTTTACATCAAACTGATTGTACATTAAATGAAATGAGTGTTAGGAAGATTTTACTCTGATTTTATCGCACTTTATTGCTTAGCGTAGGAAAAGGTTTCAATGGTTGTTGTTGGACACAATCTAATTCTGGTGCAAAGACTATGGAAAGTAATCACCTTCCAAAAATGATAATATTTTTCTCGATGACGTAATTAATCATCTATCATCTTTTGATACATTTAACGACAGCCGATCAATGTTTTACTTAATGAAAAGTAAATGTAGCATTAACGTAAAGGTCACCCTTGATGATACTTGCGACACTACAGATCTCATTTATATGTGTCTTTTTACGTTGCTCGTTGTAAAAGCAAGACAGTAATGTTTCTTAATTGACACTTATAAACGGAGAAAGAAAACACACGTATTCCAATCGGGTGTTTTTTCCATAAAACAAACTTAAGTTGTATCTTAAAGTCGTAATTTTTTGTCGTTTATTAACGTTTGTTGATTCACTGTTTCTCAAATAGACTAAATATCTCTGAATGTTATGACTATTAAAATTCAATATAATATTGAATTGCGATCTTTCCTTCATAAGTCATTTCACACTTTTACTTGAGCTTTATTAAGGCATAAACTTCATTAAATGTTATTATGCATTTTCAAAATTTTTGAGCGTAAAGTTAGCACATTTTAGCACTAATGATTTCAGAGAAAAGCAAGAAATGAAATTAACAAGAAGAAGTGGACTCTCCAGCAAATGTTCGTTCTTATACGTATAGCTGTTTAAATTTATAACAGTGTTATTATGGTAAACAATTTAGAGCTGTATAACCTGTCCCGGAAGTTCTTCGGTTTGGCGGGAATCTTGAGTTACCGGATTGACAGCTCTGACAGCAAGTTGCGCGAAAGCTACGGTGCAAGTAACATCGACTTTTCGTAATTTACTGACCTTCTAACTTTCTCCCCTTGCTTGCTTGGATAACATTACTGGCGACGCAACTCGCCGCCCAACGACCGCCGCCGCAGAAGTTCCCAAAAGGACGTAGCGTCAGATGCTGCGGGGTTTTTGGCAATTTCTAGCGTATACATGATTCATTCTTACTGCATAGTAGTAAATTTTAACAAAAATATGTGAAGCCGTATATAAAAATGAAGGAAAAGGGTTTTTGTACATTACTATGTAACATAAATTACTTTTTAAACTTCAATTTAAGTGTAGCGATATAAAACACACTGAGAACGACGTTAATTTAAGCGGGTCACTTGTAAAAAAATACTTTATCCGCATGACTTCTACTTAAAAACGAAAGAAGAAAATTATGTCAAACTTTCTCATTTTGCGTATACGATATGTTGAATGTCGCCGAAAGTTGCCATTAAAATGTTAAACATTTTCAACGGCTCCTACGAGCAGACATGTATAAAACTTCTGTTAGGAAGAAAGTGTCACATCTTTGAACTGATGTATTTTCATTTTTTTCAAATGAATGCAAGATAAAAAAAATCAAAGATATTTATATAAACAAACCCATAGTAATGCGTTTTTAATGAAGATTTATAATTTAAAAATGATTTCGAATATATCTGAATAAAACGGCTACAATTGCATTTATGATTGTCTAACGAAAATGTCTACATATAGAAAATACATGTATAAGAAAATGTGAAAATATACTCGATTAAAACTGTAATTATAATTCAGCCGATGATGAAACGTCAAGTTCTTCATCGTATCAAAAATGTTTTTTTCTCTTCTTTCAAATGATACTATATGCCTGCATAGTCTATTAAAATGATACTTTTATACAACATAGGGCATGTTTAGCGTGAATGTCCTCCGACGTCAAATTTATTAAGATGCGACGTTGCACAGCCCCCGAATTACGATATTGTTGCTGAAGAAACGCAAACGTTATATTTTTCAAAATGTTGTTCATTAAAATTTTATCAGTTTTTAATGCATATTTATTCTTATTCTAAAACGTTCTATCATTTCGAAGGTTATAACACTCACTATGTCAGTAGATTAAGTTATATGTCTTTGTGTAACGGCGTAAGCTAAATTCCGCATTTTAATGTAATAAACGGTAATATTTCACAAAAGTACTGTAGTTATGAAATCGCTTGTATTTACAAAATGAGTCTTTGGGGCTCGTTTTGGGGGGCTTCGTTTTTTTTTTGGGCCTTCCCCCTGTTTGATATTTCCTTTTTTTTTCCTCTTTTTAAAATGGTATTAATTTTATATGCAATTTAGAAAGATGGCCATTATTCAATGTTTGACGTCGTGTTACATAACGTCCCGCAACATTGGACGTTACGTCAATACGCCCCGTCTATGGACGGGCGTATAAAAAAGAAATCCTTAGACTTCGTAAAAATAGCACCAACACGCAGATCTATATGAACATAATAACATTGAATAATAAATTCTTCAATGAGAAATCAAAGGTGCAATATTCTTAGTCTGATCCGCCGATAATTCAATCACACTTCATACCCAGATCTGGCTATAACGTTTAAACAAAATGGTTTCACACGTGTAAATAGGCGAAATATGGTCGTTTTCTCTAAGTCATGGCCCAAATTTTCATTTGACTGGATCATTTGTCAAACTTGACGGAAATCCTGTGCCACATACAAATTTCGTCAAGGTTGGTTTCGATAGCTACTTTAAGACGACATGATGCTATCAGTGTTGAAAGAGGGAGACACAATAATATACAAAGAAACGAAAGAACTTGCAAATTTTGTAATTGCAATATGGAAGAAAATGAATACCATTTCCTGCAAATATGCGTTCATTATACAGATTTAGGCAAAAAATATTTGAAACCTTTTTATTATACTTGGCCAACGTTAAATAAGTTTGATACACTAATGATGTCAAGCAATAAAAAAGAAATAGTTAACCTGTCAAAATTTTTGTATTTTGAGAATAAACGTAGACAAGAAGTAGATTTATAATTCTAATATATCTATATATAAGTCAAAACAACTAATAATTTGAAATAGAGGCTTCTCTATATATTTCATTTTCCCTTGAATTAGGTGATCTTTTTACACCTTTTTCATGTTTTGTCATTTGTCAACCTTATGTTAGGCTAGAAGCTTTGTAATGTTGCTTAATGCCGAATAAATGTTGTTGTTTAAACAAGTTTAACGGACTCGAGCTAATTAAACTTGGTGAATTGTCACACTGAAAATTGAACTTGTTGCCAGACACATTTAATTAACTTAAAGTAGATAAAGATTGATGACATGTGAATTTCCAGAGGCGAAGAACCTCAGCGAGTTCAATGTTTCCTCCGGTGTGCCTATATCTTTATGGTTTTTTTTTTAATTACTTATAAATTAATGTGAAATGATACAAAGTCTTATAAATTCCCACACACATTCAAAACAACTTCGTATCTCTGATTAGTAGAAATGATACAGATTTCTACTATGTTGATTGTGATTTAATAAATGAATAAGATTCTTATTTGTATATCAGGTAATTTTCATTCAATTTGAAATAAATGTCGCCGTTACTATAGAAAAACATATGAGTTATAAGCAGTTCATATTCGTTATGGAGATATTAATTTCAGAAATTGACATTTCAGATATTTCATTATTCACTATTAATTCATTCATATAATAACTGGCATAAAGTGTCATTGAATGAAGTTTTAAGATGCAATAAACGATTTTCCAGGTATTATAAGATATCAAAATAATAAATATTAATTGTGTTTCTTTATATAAAATTATCTATCAGCACGCCTTTATCTTGAGTACCGTAAGTTTATTAGAAATGCGTACATAAGTAAAAAAACTAATTTGTACCCTAGTTCCCTAAGGCATTTCTTTTTAGGAAGTAGGAGTGCTTAATTATAATAGATATGATAAACGCTCTGTGTAAAAGCCAGGGCTGTGGTTAGAACGTCATTGGAAATAAATCTTCACTTTATCTATTATATCGTTAATGTACAAGACATTACTAATTGAAAATTTAATCATTTATATTCTCAAGAGCCATGTTTTAGGGCGGTGGTTGCCTTAAGTTTGCCGACAAGTGTAAATACACTATATTACAAGACGTACTATGGGATAAACTTAGGCGGGTTTGTGGCGTCAACAAATGTGTTATTTGAAAACAGTAGTTAATGGTTTTGTTTCAATCATTTCCAAAGTTTGTAAAATTGCTGACTTTCTTGATATTAGTCAGATCGTTATTGGCACTCTTATTTAGTAACACATGAACTTTAAAAAAGAGAAGAGTTTGTATTATGTATTGTGTTTTGTAACCTTAAAAACTGACTGAAATGTGCATTTCTTCATTTCATACCCTCAAAATATACGCCATGGCTAGAAACTCACAACTTTTGTCTATGGATTCATTTCTGACAGCGTCACGGTAGGCTGACTTAGGTATTCTACGAAGGCATTAGTGAATGGTAAAACTGAGAGCCTGCCGCGACTGATATCTGTGACCAGACAGGAAGTTTTTTGATTTACGAAACAGATGGACGTCGCACGGTGCCAGGTCAGGAGAATGTGAGGATGTGATTCTTTGAAAAATTCTCTCAAAAATGTCACTATGTTAGGGGTAAGCTCTGGAGCATCGTCATGCAACAGTCGAACATGTATGTAGCTTGTGACCGGGCGACGTTTCTTAGAGTACTTTTTACAATACCACATCATGATAGTTAATCTTCTTTGCACTTTAAGTGCATCTACGAAATTTTTGCCTTTAGTCATGTTTGGAGGCCCACCATTGGCACAGGTTTAGATAGTGTACCCAGGTTTCATCGCAAGTAACAACATTTACAAAATGCCTTTCGTCATATTTTGGAAAAAGTTTTATTAATTTTCAGGCAGCTTTAATACACATCATTTTTTTTATCGGCAGTCAGTCAATAGGTTTGTGACCCATCTAAAGAAAAATCCTCACTTTCAAAATTTTCTTTAGAATGGAATAACTTTTTGATAATGAAATACCAATAAAGCGTTCATTATCATGAACGGCATATCTAGCATCATTTTGAAGACTTATTTTGACACGATTTTGTCACCCGTTGTTGTCTTAGGTCGGCATGATTTGTCTGCATTTTCAATAGACTCTACCCAAAAATCAAATTTCTTTTTCCATCTACAAACTAATTCATAAGCCACAAAAGCTGACCCATAAACACGATAAATTTCGGCCAAAATCTCTTTTATACAATAACCGTGCTTACTTAGCTTTAGTGTAAGCCCAAATTTCCTCATCATTTGGTTTTCCCTTTCCAACAAATAGTGGTCAACAACGGCCTATACTGAAACGACAAAAACTAGATTATATACTTCCAATAATGTTTGTCACTAGATTAAAGGTCAATGATATATGTATTATGTTCAATAACTGGAGAGCCATTAGACCTATAATGTTCAAACTAGATAGTTAGGTTGGTTTGGACCAGTTTATTACCCCTACTTATTTTGGTTACAGCGAGGTCACTTGACCAACTGACCTACTTCCTTGTTTATGTGGCTACATCAATAAATTTTTAACTATACGTATAGTTTTGCATGCAACTTTGACCTATGATTTGACCTGTATGGATAGTTTTGCATGCATTTTTAAATTTTGACCTTGGCTGATCTTGGCATTGGAAGACTGACCTTTTATCTCTTTTGAAGTTAAATCAATGAAATTTGGACCATTTATATATACAGTTTTGCATATTTATTTCAACTTCAACACTGGCTGACAAATTGTCCTGCTGTTTGAAGCTATAACAGCTACTTAACAGTTTTTCGACCTTAGACATAGTTTTGTTTTCAAACTAGAAAGGTAAAACTTGAACTATATACTCAGTTCCAAAAGAAAGTGTGCACTTAGGTTTTTGTTAATTTTATGTATTATTTTTAACAGAAATATCATGATGTTTGGCATCAAAATTTAGAGCAATTTATGCTCAATTGCCTGTGCACTGACAGCACATTCAATCGATAGCAAAATTGTATACATGTCTAAAGGTAGTGTTCGAAATTCGAGACCGATACGTTTTATCAAAATGGAGAAATAAAAAAGTGCACCTTTTCTTTTGGAACTGAGTATGTGCAGGCAGATTTGCAAACTGAAATTCCAAACTTTTATGACTGACATTGATTATGAGCATTTGACCTAATTGCTTGTGTAAAAGTGCAATTATAATCAGATGCGCGACATGGGGCCATTACGAGCATTGTGATCAAGTTTTATTCATATTGAAGTATTGATGTGAATGGACTGACAAACGAAGTACGACTTTCTTAAACGGGAGAATATAAGATACTGATGACATTCTCTCATAGCCCTAAATTCATTAAATTTGTCTAGGAAAGATTATAAGTAAAATGCACAATAAGATTCACAGACTGTTATATTCATTGGATGCGGAGAACATTTCCCCAGGAAATGTTTCCGTCATCGTCAGAAAACAATGATTCAAAGAACAGCATTTCCCAAGGCACTAGACCACTTTTCGGCAACTTTACAGGCTTCTGTGATAAACTTCTTTCAAAGCTGTTCAAAGAAATTCATTCCATTTAGTGCTTCAATCCTTTTCAAAAACACATAGCTATATTATGCGCACTTACTTTATATTGTCCTATATTTTTAGTAATTATCTTAGTTATGTCCGTTTTCTAGTTTAAATCAGTGCTAAAGAGCGTCTTGTAATAATGACGGTCACCTTGACTTGTAATATCACTTGTAGTGGCTTGTAATTCAATTTAATCTTCCTTCCTAATCATACCTTAATGAGTGTTCTTAAACATACCAAGGACATCCGTAATTTCATTAAAGAAAACGCTTAGGGAAATGAACCTGAAATTTACTTAATACTCAACCGTGAACATTATTATCTCTTAGCAAATGAAAGATAAGATATCTTTAGTCTGAATAGAAAACGAATTCCTATGGTTCAATTGATAGCCATATATAAGTTATATGTTACATTAATGTTAAAGCTTTGACATTCAATTATAATACAGGTTGAAGGTATAACTAAACTAAAAGGTATGCTCAGAAAAATGATAAAAATCTCTAAAATGATTTATCTTTCGCATAAGCGTCTTACTGAAACGTTAACGAGTGACTAATTTGTTGAAATCTACATGGCATTGACAACTGACGCAAGTATTGGGCACCATCACTTTGTTGAAACATGATTTGTATCAATTCTTTCACTTAGGGTCGTTTTCACATGCATACATGTAGGTGAAAGTTTTTGTAAAGAATTACTGTGTTGAGACATGTTGGTGATTGAACACTGTTCTGCAACCTTTAAACCGTGTCAATCAATCTTATGTATGAGCTGCCTTTTATCTGTTTTACAACATGCAATATTTTCGCATTTTCTGAATTACATCTAAATTATTTTACTTGCATATATGGCTTTTGTTAATTAACGTTATATTTGTTCTTCTGAACAGTTTGCTGTTATAGATACATTTGTATATGAATTAAATGCGGTATAGTCTTATATAGTCTCAGTATTGTCTTTGACAATAACTTTAACTAGGTGAAATATACATAAATGTTCATTGCAAATATAATTGTACTGTAGTAATGTTGACTTCAAACATTCAAATTCTACTGATTATACCCTTGCAATCTCAGAATACTAATTCCATAACCTTCTGTCGGCTGCTTGCACTTCTACGGCGGTGATGAATGCAATGCTTTCACTTCTTTCCTTGATCTGTAGACTCTGGATCAAAGTGATACATTCATGTCCCATCATGCTACAAATCTTGAGAAATATGTAGGATTATTTTTTGTCATTATTTTTTATTTCTGCCCGATGAACACCTAAAAGTGAGGACAATTCCGATTATGATGTTCTATTTACGTAATTACATCTCAGACGTTCATTTATTATCGAATGAAGTAGTGAAGACTATCATGATATTTTCTCTTTCAAATGAAATTATCATGTAGTGGAAAATGAAACAATCTGTGAAAACAAATTTCATGACATAAAGTTCTGTGGCATTCAAGGTGATTTTAGAACTAAGTGAGATATTTTCTCGGTTATGCTATACAGAGACAGGGACTTTTTGATATACCCTCAAACAACCAATGTCAAGAGAGGATGCAAATTGTAATTTCAAGAACAACTTATATCATCAGTCTAACAAAAGGAACATTCCTTACTCCAAAAGGTCGCGTTTTGTCGCTGTTACTAATTTTTCTAGTTTAATTCTAGATAATCAACGCATAAAAGATGAAATATGTAACGAAGTAAAAACACCAGCTACGTTTGAAGAAATATTTTTACGGAAATTATAGAGACAGCTTGAAATGCAAGTGGCAATTTAACACAAGGTCGGCTTTAATTTCTAGACGCGAAAAATGTGTAATTTTCAGGCATAAGCACAAGTCAGATGGAAATGAGTACTTTATTTTAGCTTCAAGCAAATTATAGAAATCATTTATACAGCAATGAGACCAATAACTTTAAAAACGACATTAAAAGAAAACGGTATGAAGCTGGTATAGTGTAATAAGAGATAAACATTATTTTGGACTTGAAATCTGCTTTAAAATGGGAAGGTGTCACAGCTGTCAAAACTTTATTTGCCAAAGGGTCTTATTTGTAAAACACGTTCAAAGCAGGTTTTATGTATCCGGATATTTTGAAAGTGGCCGGTACACTTTATGATACAATTTAGGAAGAAGGCTAGTGAACTTAAAGTAATCTGGCATAAGTCAGCAAGACTTTCGTTTGCTATATAAATACGTTCTATTCTGTAATAAGGAAGAAGTGAGGAGACAGGAGGAGAGTTAGGATCGAGGACTACTGGGCAAGTTGGTTCAGTCGGGTCAGCCAGTAATTTAGAAACTTCATTTATGTCTGAATAGCTAAATAGTGTTTGTCATCTTATTCATTATTTGGATTTTAAATGAACTTTGAAGAGTCTTATAATTATAACGCCACTCTGGGACGTGGGGCATGCGTCAGAAATGTATTCATAAAGATGTATCTCGAGCGCTGAAATGTTTCTTGTGAGAAACTTCTAACATATAGATATATTTTACTCCTGAAACTGTTAGGCACATTATTATTTGTCAAAGGTGTGCGTTTGTAGTGTTCATAGTTCTATAACATCCGTTATAGAGCAACTGACTTATTACATTTTGAATATTTCAGTGTGACCCTGGCACCTCTGTTTACCGCATGTTTAAGACCTTGCAGGCTGATCCCCCTTACCATATGTTGCTAGGTGGTGGGTGTTCTATCGCCTCAGAGGCTACCGCCCAGTCATCACATCTATGGAACATAACACAGGTTTGTTTAAGATACCGACCCGGTATATAAAACAAGCAAACTCTTTCTTTAATTACTTGGTTTTCATATTAAATGTTAATTTCAATACTACTCGTACATGTTTATTGGCTTTGCATACTTAGAAAAAGTGAATCAAAGTCACTTATCTTCTTTTTGTCACAGTGGCAATCTGCTAAGCGCTGTTTTCACTAACAAGATTTAAAAACAATTTATCAAAATATATTACAAATGAGAATAACATTTAATAACACTTTATGTTTTTATCTAATTTTTATACGGTCTCCTGTTTTCATATATTTAACACAGTATTTAAGGCGATGTATAATCACAGTTTTACATTCTGTTACATTGTTTTTTTAATGAGAATATGAGATTTTATTAAAATCCTTTTAAATTAATGTCTAATATCTGCTCAAATCCGGATCTAAATAAGCATGTACATCGAATCAGTGCGTGAATGATGTGATTAGCTTTTGCAATGTCAGATAACTATCTCATCAAAGTCATGTCTTCATCAAATGCTCCGGGGAGCTTAGAGAATCAAGGTACGAGTCACTGCAACAATCTGTTAAAGTCATTAATTCTCAGGTTTCCAGTCATCTTGCATTTAATGCGATTCGTTAGATGCAAAAGTGCCGGATGCATATAAAAGGTCATCAATAGCCATAATTATTTCAATTATAAACAAGAATCCCGACACTTGCAATTTCAGCACACACATACTTGTACGGACTTTCTATGAAAGTCTAAAATGAATTTGTATCTTTACATATAGTGTAAATATTTATGAAAAAGATCCATAACCCAAACATTACATAAGACGCTTTTATATACATTTTATTTCATTTTCGAACAGATGCGAGTTTATCTGGCCCTTCTATCACTAACATGATTGTGTTACCGAGACAAAAACATTAAACCGGATACATATTCCTAGATAATGACCTTTACATTGGCAATAACTTAAGTACCTCTTTTCAAAGTCGTACTTGTGACGATTTTGACCTCACCTCCCCCGCCCACCCGTTCTCAAAAAAAATATTTTTACTGCAGTTATACTCGACATGGGTTTTCGCGACAAAAACGGATTAACACCAATCAAAAGGGATATACTCAAAATAAATGTATTAAGGTTTTAATGTATTTAACTCGGTAACGCAATCACAACACTGTTTAGATACATTCTGAAACACTTTTGTGTTTCAGAGTGTGATAATAAGTTTTAATACATGTATTAGTGACAAATTTCACTTCCATTAAGGAAATTGCACAATCTAAATATGGGCATCAATTTTCTGTCTGTGATTGTTTCTGCTCATGAAAGTATTTTTATGCCAGTCGTCGGTCGATTAAAATGATTTCAAGAAAGTTCGTACAAAATGTTTTGATAGAAACACAAGAAAGTTGCGTTTAAAGTAATACTTGGATATGTATCTGTATAGCATTATAATTATTATCCTGCATTTGAAATTCAATGATCTTAAAGTTTTCCTGGACCGAATTTATCTTATTTCGTATAATTGAAACCTATAGGAAATAGTGATATTGAAACAAGAAAATACCTACATATCTCGCATAATGTAAAATGATTTATACTGGCCATTATAATTGCACTAAAAGTCAAGTTTCTAGTGTTTTGTAATTAGTTTTCATATGGCTCGTCGTCACCAATTTTGTCAGACCGGAAACGATTCCCTCGTTTCTTCCGACTCGCTTTACCAGACCAAAAACTTAACCCTGCTCGGATAGACCTTATGAAAACATTTAACTGGAAGAAGGTGGCTACTATCAACCAAGCCATGGAGTTCTTCTCAGTGGTAAGTTAATACAATAAATATCAAATTAGATAATATGGCTGAGTTTTTCTTTCAGGCTGCAGGTGAACGTAATGTTATAAAGTTCACATCAACTTGTATAATGATCCAGTTCTTTTTTTTAAGTCCATTTAAAAAACACGGATTTTTATAATATACAAACGACGCCATGTCACCGCAGACTTAAATTAACAGAGTTTTAAAAGATATTGAATTGAAACTAATACACACAATCAAATAATAATTTAAATGTTATATGACACATAATAGAACTGTCGTGCCCTGACGTTATCACAGATTGAAGCTTTGTCGTGCATTTCTAACGTTTGTTACAGCTTAGAGAAAATGATGCAGAGTTCTACCATAAATGGGATGTTCGGCGTTTTAACAGTGAACACAAGGCTCGTGTAAAAGTCAAATACTGCTAAGGGTTAAGTTCAAACGCGTAAAGATATGACAGTAGGCTATGCATCTTAAATCAATAAACCACGATCTTTTGGAGATGAATCACGATTTATACATCTGAATTGTATATTATGACAAAATATTGTTTACATCGCTGAAATAACTGGACTATATTTGCTGTTCGCATTATTGGACGAAGAACCATGGCATCAAATTGCACATTCCACAGTGTAGTTTTAATTGCGATCGCTTTTCGTCCTTTTCTGAAAAATAAAAACGATGTAGTTTCAGAAAACAAGTGCATTTCCCTTATAAAATACAAACATGTTCTCTGACACATTAGCCAGTTACGTCTAGCTCCCTCATCAGCGTTTATTAACAACCGATGAAATTTTCAAAAATTATAGAAGTAACATGATGCGTCTGCCGTAAACATAATTGCTATGCATGTCCATAAATGAATAACTATGTATTTTCGATTATTTTCAAGCTATGATTCATTGGAAAACAAAAGAAAATACTTCGCTTTAAAATATGTCTTTTTTCATTATTCTCAATAATATTTTCTCTTATTATAATACATAAGCGGCTGAATGAGCAATCCCTATTCTTGATGAAAGTATCATTTCCGTCTGTAGTTTAGGGTTAAAAGTACTTTATCTTTAACTAAAAATTGATGTTAATGTTAATGTCTCTACTCATATTTCAAAGAACTTCAAACAAGAAGGTAATTTTCTGTCAAAGACGTGCCAATGGGTTTCTTTGACAGCTTATAATTTCTTCTAGCATATTGATTTATTCCCAGTAAACTGCCTTTTTGTGCGAATGTACTGGTTGAGGAATAACATTGTAGATATAATTCTTTGAAAGATAGAGAGTAAAGATAACAAGAAGAAAGTTGATGCAGTGACCGCTGTCAAACTGTTTCCTTGCCAGATTGTCTGTGGTTTGATATTAAGACATTGATCTAAATGGTTATTATTAGCCTTTCAGAAATGAAGTATATTATTTAGCAATACACTATTTCAATAGCACATGACTGACAGAAATGACATATGCTGGGAAGTAATGGAAATTTGCGTCGCTTGTTTGTCAATTTATAATACTATGTCATGCAATCAGGATTGTAATTGAACATTCAGAATCAAAGAAACATATGTTGAAGTACAATTGTTTCCATTGATTCCAAGCGTGTAAATTACTCGTGGCTGTTCTATATTGAGACTCGTTTTGTTCTAGCTTGTTCTATTATTTATGTCTCAGAAAGTTATGAAATACACAAAATGTAAAGAGTATGTATTCACTTACTCCCTAGTACATAATATCAATACAAGTGTAAAACAATAGTGTACCATGGAATGAAATACCTTATATACCTTTTATATGAATGAAACAAATACACAGTCAGTTTATCTGGAAAATGATTTAAAATATTTTTTATATATACTGGATTCCTACCAGTCATCGGGCGGGAAATGAACATTTTTGTATTTATTGTAGCAACAAATACTAGTAAACCCATAAAATTTTCCAATGATAAACTTAGGTATTGTGATGACATTGTAAACTTGTCAGTTTAGCGACAGCGTCCACAGCTTGTTTGTAAATGAGGTCAGAAAAGGGGTTCAATTTCTCTTTTTAAAGCCACATCGGGCAACCAATTATCGGGCACTCAACTTTGTGCAAACCACTATTCCCAACAAAGATGTTTAGTGTTTGTTTTACTATTTTAAATACATGTACGAAAACAACCCAATAAATATAAGTATATTCCATTCAAGATACATGTACACACCATTTAACTTGCATTATTTACATGTGTAGTGTTCATGTTCAGAAGGATGGAATATGAACAGTAATGATTTTTCTTTCTCATGCTGATCTTTAAAAAAAGAAAAAAAGGGGAAGCCAAAATAAAAAAATATGCGTCTTGTGAGCCTTGAACCCTGTCCGCGTGGGTGACAAACTATGATTGGAACCACTCGACCAATTCTGACAACTTTTTTCATCTATCGTATTTAAAACTACTTATCTCATGTCGATTTTATATTACGCCTCATGCGTTACACGGTCTATTTATGTTGAAATTGTATTTCTTGAATATAGAGCGCTCTACTTACTTTTACACATTTTTATTCAAATAATTATATATCTGACATAGTTTCGTTCACATTTTCTGCAATATCGATATTCAGTGTACCTTTACAAACTGAACCCCTGCTTTTATCTCAGCGCATGCGCAATAAAATCGGAAAAACCCCAACTGCTGGCAGCTTAGGTTATAAATAGTAACACACTAGAGATGTGATTTAAGCGGGATATTTAACAAATATGAGAAGTTTGAGTTTCCTATTTAGTCACTTACACCGAAAGAACAATCGTCCCAGTGACACGGTTGCGTAATCTAGGACCTTGAGTACGGTATAAAGCCTATGCGGTACGAAACATAAAATCGCCCGAAGATCTGGTAGCGCCCGATAACTGGTAGGAATCCAGTATCCATCGAAATCGAAATTCACAAAATAAACGTGATTAAACAATGTATCCTCTCAAAATAATTACTAGAAATGTGAAGTAAAAATACAGCTCAGTCGAAGTCACAAGGTGACCTCTTATTTATCAAACTAATCATTGTATTTATCAAACGATGGGTTGTCAATGTGTATTGCAAATTTGAAATGTTTTGGTATTTTGCCGTGAATACTTCATGTTTAAACGTTCTAAAAGTGCATTGTTTTATATAAACAAGGTTTTCATTTCCTTAAGTAAGGATTACAAAAGTCACAATACGGATTTGTCGACAAGTCCTCATTACTCTTTTTGGTCTTTCTAATGTGACAACATTTTACATGTATATGATATTAAGTTAGAAATTCTGCCGTCCTATTAGTGAACATCATGTCGCAAATGCTTCTTTCATTATTTTCAGGCGAAATTTTGATAACCGATAGGAGACTTGTTGAAATTAGTAATTAAAAGTGGATGACATTTTCTACTGACGGAAAATTAAATGAATTGTTGACAATTTATTATTGAACAGGTGATAGACGATTTTGTAAAGAGAGTTCAAGGGACAGAGATTTCTATAATTTCACAAGAAATATTCGTGAACGATCCACTGACGAGAGTTCAAAATCTAAAGGTAAAGAAAATAACTGGATGCAGACCATGCGTTATCTTGTTAGTTTTTTCTTATAGTTTAATGACCCTTTTAGCAGTATTTTAGTTCTGCACATATGGGCCAGTTTACTTTACTATCGTTCCAAGCACACCCATCCGTCGTAAAATGCTACCAATCCAATCGAAACACCTCGTCAGATTGCTTTGATGTAAGGTAACGTAATCTGCCGAGGACTTCCGATTGGCTACAAATCGTCTAAAATGAAAAGTAAAATCGGTAATAATGCTAAAACCCGAGAAATCGGTCAGTAATATTTACTGATTAAAATCACCGACCTCAACTCGTGACCGCAGTGGCTAGTCAGATATTGTCAGAACATTCTTAATACAATTGTTGCAACACCTTAAGTTAAGTTCACAAGTTTAGACTACACATTTAGAGCTTTAATACAGAAAGTGGAAACATTTTGAAATTGACCGTACCTTATAAAAGTTAAGTATTGGAAGAGTTGAAAAAATGAATGGGATTGTTTACGCGTAGAAATATAAGTTTGGCAAGCTAAATGAAAGAAAGAGGTCTGTACAGCAGTATTTAGCCAGTACAAGAGCAGATAAAAGTACTAGAATACACTTTCTTTTTATTAGAAACATGATGCCAGAATTATCATGACGGCAATGTATGAAGACAGAGCAAGAGCAGTCTTATGTGCTGTAAGTAAATACAGACGAAGCAGTGTTACATAATAGTGATAAATGTTACCGACGAAGCAGTGATCATTGTCTAGTCACTCCTTTATTTAATAGTCTGGCATAACGAGTGTACTAAAATGTATAACTATACACGATTAGATAATTTTGTCGTTAGTTACCTAATAACCTTGGCTACGTACATTGAAGTTTTTAATTATCCCAAACAGGCACTTACCGTTTTTAAACACATGTATATTGGAGGAATAACAACTGTAGTGGTAGAACTGTCGTGTATTACATAATGTGTTTAAAATGAAAACGTTTTTCTCGTGTTATAACCGCCGCTTCAATTAAAATGAATCTACTGTAAATAAATTCCACTACTAACATGATGTGTGGAAGTGTTAAAATATCTAAATGCATTAGTGCTAGATACATATACCAGTCAGTACCACTTTTACGGCAGGCATACAAAGTTGGCTTGTTCGGGCCGAAAATTGTGTGGGTGTTCGTAGGATGGTTCTCGTCACACTTTTGGAGAATCAAATTGGAAGACTTAGATTGTACTGAGCATGAGATGGATTTAGCAGCTGACGGAGCATTTATAACCGGACCGGTATATCAAAATCCGATAGAGGAAAAGGGAATTGCAAATCTGACAGGTACGTACTAGACATTTGTGCAAAAGGAATTGTAACATTTAATAACTGATAAATTGACCCATTCAAATATGAATAAATCATTGGCAACTTTTGATATTAATTTGATCAGTATCGACACAACTCACATCGCTTCTTTATGGTTACTGTAATATTAATTAACGACTATGTGAATTGGTTAGATCTCCCGCGCTAAGCATCGCTAAGCATGTTTAGTAATATGCAACTACAATTTCTTACTCAACAGTATTTTAAAAATGTCTTAATTAAATATTTGTCTGCTACAGCAAAGGAGTTTGACGACTTGTACCACAGCTATAAATTGTATGACCCAGCGATGAAGCAGTTCGAATTCGTATCCCACCAGTGCTATGATAATATATGGGCAGCTGCAATAGCTTTCAATTGCACAATCCAAAGGCTTCATGATATTGGTATAGGATCCATCTTCCTGTATTTCTTCAAAAATACTCCTATCTTAATAAGCAACCTTATAGTTATTTTTATTTATTTGTAAGGCAGAGAAGAAATGCATTTTCATGACCATATAGTACATACTCACGAAGAAAGAAGCCAGGAAAGTGTTTGGAAAATACTTAACATCAGGTTTTTAAAGTATTCTATTCTTGTAACTATTATTTACACTAGAAAACGATAAAAAAAAAATGAATAGTCAGAATAAGGCGAGCTGGCGACCTTTTGCGGTATCAAATGGTCATTTATTCCTCGTAACACTGGCAAATCGTTCAGTTTAAGAATCGTATTGTTTTGTGTCATAAATCAAAATATGTTGCATTAACTTTACTCTTTCAGGTCATCCCAAAACACTTGATATGTTTACATATGCCGACACCGACATAAATGATATCATTTTCGAATGCATGAGTAATATTTCAATGACTGGTGTAACTGGTAAAGTTGTCTTTACGTCTGGAGCAGACCCGAACAGAATAGTAAAAATGGAGCGAATTCAAGGTATACATTTCTAGTTCATAAGCACAATTTTCTAAATAAATCATTGAATTCATTGTTAAAGAAAACTATTTTATTTTTATTAATACAATGATATGTGTTAGTGAGGCACATCTACATGTACAGATATATAAAGATCATAAGCCTACAGACGGCAACCCTTTTATAGCTATGCATTTTCAGGACAATTTTATGAAGCTTTTAGATATCGAATTAAATACGCAGATCATTGCATTCTTGGCATGTGATCTGGTAGCCTTATATCAAAGGGTTTCTAATACAAAAACTCAATAGACAAACCTTTCATGACCAGTATGGGATGTAAGGTGTTAAGACGACTTTGAATAGCTTTAGCTTGAAGACATGTGTCTGAAATACATTGTAGCACCATGTTGATAATGGATAAATTTATTTATTTTTCTTTCTCTTGTGTTTTTGGTCATAGGCGGGGAAAGAGAACTCATCGGCCATTACAGACAAGACATGGATCCCAATGGATACTTTGAATGGATTGAAGGTGCTATTAAATGGAAAGGTGGGGAAATTGTCGCTTTTAATTATTATTATTAAATGTACACCTCAATAAATCGAAATCACAAAAGACAAAGGAATATGAGATTTGTTTGCTCCTGCATATGGTCTATTTATTGTTGCAAGTTATATCTTCTAAATGATGAAGAAACTTAGTTTATGCTTGCCAGATAAGAAAAATAATTGAACCTACAGTCAACTAAATCCAGTAAAATATGTTTATCTAGTCGATTGTAGCAACACTATACGAGCGTCCTTGTGAACTAACTAAAACATAAAAATTAGGTGTGCACATATAATACCAAGCTTATAAATAAGTACGATATACATAACAAGAACCCACGCATAATATATGCTAATAGATAAATAACAGAACAAAGACACAACAGCTTAACTTAAAACAGATAATAATTATTCAAAGATCACACAATAAAACGCGATGACAAAACCACATCTGAATTAAGCCAATTAAAACATAGTAGTTAACTAAAAGTAAAACTAAACAATCCTTACAACAATAGTAATGCAAGTCAACCAACGAAGACATTTGTTTATATCTATTGATCGTTATTAATTTCACCTTGCATTTTCATGTAATATCTGTATTTCAAATGAGATAAATATCGTTGTGTAAGTGTACCAGAAATAAGTAACTTGTTTAAAAGCAGTAAGCATTTTGAATCAGTGTCATAGTTCACTTCATCCCAGCAGTTTGATTTAAATACACTTGTATCCATATTACGAATTTAATTAAATAACTAGTAAAAAATAACTAATAACACTAGTCACAGAATGCTAGCTGCCTCATACAATATGAAATACATTTTTAAACAGTTTTGAAATACTAGCAAATAGGTAATTTCACATTATATTTAGATGGAAATATTCCACGTGATTCAACATATGTCACCGAAGAGGAAGTTAAGATGCCGTTGAGTCTTTACGTAACTGTGACAACGTTATCTGCAGTGGGAATTTGCCTAGCAGTTGTGTTCCTGGTGTTCAACATAATTAACAGGAAGAACAGGTACAGTTGTGAATATGAAGTGACTTTGTTTAAATCTGTTAACGATGTTATAGCAGAAGTATACAAATATCTCCTTTATGTTGAATTACAATACTATATTAAATTCATGCACAACTTTTTTTAATTGATATCTAAATTGGAACTATTTCAAATTTTGATTTTCGTCAATGCAATTAAGTTTTTTTCGATTATCGCCATTTCCATTGAAATACCTTGTAGGTTTATTCTACCAGAAAACATAAATTTTAAACTCTTTTTATAGCGGCAAGTAGCTGATGAAAACATTTGACTTAAACATATTTCATCTGTATTTCGTTTTTAACAACACAGAAACGTAAAATTGTCTTCTCCAAATATCAACAATATCATACTCCTCGGCTGTGTACTGTGCTACTGTTCCGTTTTCTTTAAAACGACGGAAGTTGACAGTGTGACTGTTTGCATGGTAAGTCTGTTTCTGTAAACAGAAACATCTACGTAAAGTTTTGATGGCATATATTTCATTTGTAAGTTCAGTCATATTTTGCATGGGATGGCGTCTGTTATCAGTTGTACATATGTACTTGTACTAGAATCTAATTTTATGTAAAATACTATGAAAGATTAAAGAAAAATACGATCATGGTTCAAACATTTCCTGCCAAGGTCTTGAAAAATCACAGAAAACAGAAACGGCTTTGCTGCCGTTAAACGTTGATATTTTTCTCATTGATAAAGTGTGTTACGTATAAAAAAGTGCAGTGCATTTTCAAATTATTTAGAACATTGGCGAAAACTTCGGTGATGAGCCATTATCGATGATGTTCGTCTATCTTGAGTATAAGAAAGAAACTTAAGCAAATTAATCCATTCTTCAAGAGGAGCTACGGTTCCCTTTTTTGTTATCCTTTATTTTTGTTATCCTTCATTTTTGTTTTCAGACAAGAAAGTTCTTGTTCAGCCTCGGCTTTACGGTAACATTCGGTGGTTTGTTCTCAAAGACATGGAGAGTTTACCGCATTTTTACCAACAAGAAACTTCTCAAACGGGTAAAAACTTTATGCAATTTGAATGATCTTGTTCGCAAATAGTTGATCCAGAAATTACATTAATTATAACGCATTCGCGGCAAAACTGAATCCCGAAGAACACAACATGAGTCTGATGACAATCCATAAAGTTAAGCGTCTTTGATGCACCATTCCGATAATAAATGTTCAGTTAATAATGACACCTGACCTGCCTGTTTCCGTGAAATGCTTGAGCCAGACCGGCGACAACTATTATGATTATATAGGTTTTTGTAGGGGTGTTGGGACTTTTACAAAGACAACTCAACACAATGTAAACAGTATTATAGAAGCATTTAATTATATACATGTCATGCATTGTTGTTCCTATGTTAAAACGGTCAGTGTTGTTATTCTAAGAAATACTGGTTTACAACTTATATCATACCTATTATAGTTTACTCAGTATTTCTTTCATATTAGCCTTATATAAAGTTGTTTTAACAAGTTCACTGTCAGATAAATGGCGAATATCCTTGCGAAATTCATTTTAAGAGGACAATGCACAATTTCAAAAGAAAAAACATATTTTGGTTATGTGTTGCCGACATCAGTTCAAAGGAATACGTATATATTCAATTTGAAATATGTCGGTAATGAACAAAATACTTGAACTTCAAATTAATACAAAAAAACCTATTTGCAACAACTACAGAATTATCAGATAATTGTGTCCTCGGACAGACAAAATATAGAAATTTAACAAGTTTATAGACGGATGTCTACCAAATCGTTTAGAAACTATATGTTGCTAGTTGACAAGTTACAACTTTGATTTTAATATGCAGTTGTACTCCTATTACAAGTGTGTTTCACAAAGGGTTACAAATACACATATATTATACCTATCATTTCCTTATGCAGACGGATGTCACTTAAAAGACACGTTTCAAAAGTTTAGATCTGTACTAAGTACACTGTATACTGGCATCAGATTGCTTCCAAAGTGGATAATCTTTTATATATGACATTTCGTTTGTTTTAGACAATAAAAGATTACCAGCTGTTGGCTATTATTGGTGGTCTGGTCGGTCTAGTTCTCATCGTGCTTATCATGTGGACGATTATTGGTGGGCATGAAGTGATAGTTAAAGAGTTGGAAAAAGAGGCAAGTAGTCGATAGTTATGTGTATGCCTATTTTTTGCAAGTATCTGAACCTAGCCAGCAAAAGAGAATGTTTACGCCAGTTACTCCAATGCTATAAAAAACATTCTACAGTTATCCTAAACTCATGACATATTTACTACTAATTTCT
This sequence comes from Saxidomus purpurata, assembly GCA_022818135.1. Classification (NCBI taxonomy): domain Eukaryota; kingdom Metazoa; phylum Mollusca; class Bivalvia; order Venerida; family Veneridae; genus Saxidomus; species Saxidomus purpurata. The sequence continues at coordinate 22,467,179 of JAFMSR010000013.1, forward strand.
AAACATTGTAACATATTTATCCTATACCTAAACATCAGATTGTAAATCATGACGAATCTCTATCCATGGAAGTAAGGTAAACCACGACAATATCCTTTCGGTCATCTTAATGAGCATGCTAGTATCCTGACAATAATATGAAGTATGGCGTTTGTTTAGTTGGACTACAAAAGACAAGCAAATTAGAACACAAAAAATGAAAACTTTGAAATAATTATATCCAAGGTCTATGTATGAGAACACAGAATTCTGCATACATGTACAATGATGTATTTGACATTAAGCAATCGTAAAAAAGCAAACATGTTTCAAATGTCGCAGGATAACAGAGAGGACATCATTTGCATTGCACTTCTCCTTCTTATACATTTTTTGTAACCAAAAACCATCAATTACATCACGTTTTCCAAATAAGGCTATGTCTATCTCTTTGTGCACAATACTTTGGAGGGAATGGACAAATCGGTTTCTTCTCAGCTAAGGGTATGGTGATGGTATTGTGTTTTTTTAGCCAAACCAATTGGACTCTTTGGTGATCAGTCACGAAAACATATAATACGTCTAGGAGAAATTTAAACCTAAACCGTTTCGGGATCACTTTTTCTCCCTATTGAACTATTGTGTCCACTTTTTCTTTCCTTAAGGTTTTGTTTATAGTCCCGGCCGATCATGGGATTTCTCCCCTGGTGAACTTGTCAATACCCCAGTATGACTCCCGTGCATACTTACACCTAACGAAATTTGAAAATCTAACGAGTTTTGTTCAACCCGACTGCGATACCCAGTTAGTTTTATCCAACGATTATGATTATCTAGCCAAATTTAAAAACTTACAAGCTTATATTTTTAATGTTTACTCGATTGACTTTTTTGTCATAGTAGTAATTGAAAAGAACGTCATTTAAATTAACTTTAATTATTTGCTCCAAAACTATTATACATTTTTTATTTCAGATGTATATGATTGGAAATGATGCTGAGGTTCGCCCATTCGTACGAATTTGTCAATCGGATTATTCCATGTATTTCTCATGGGCATTGTATATTATCCAAGGAGCATTGTTATCCTTTGGAGCTTTCCTTGCTTGGGAAACAAGACACGTAAGTTAAACAATCATATTTAAGTCTTATTTATATATTGAATGAAGAATTGTTACCTTTGATGTAGTTAAAAATTGTCTGAAGAGAGTTTATAAAAAAAGTAGTTAGTTTTCTTTTGTATCATGCATGTAATGTTCATATCCTTCGGACAACCGGAATATTTTGATACACACTCGGAAGACACAGGTGTGTTCGATTTCAAGCGTTCTCTTATAATAAGACGTCAATACCTGGGTTTGAGCACGACATTTCAGCTTTATGTCTAGTCTGATACGTTATTTGAACGCGGTCGAAACACAAATGATACGGGGGCATGTAAGCAAGCGAGGGTATACTGAACATTTTTAAACCTGGTAACATCGTTTGCAATGTCGTTTTCAAGTGTGCCAGAAAATGGTCAGCAATTACCTCTGGTGCCTTAAAATTCATACAGAAAACAACCTGTTCGATATCATAATGGTTGCTTTTAAGGAATGCCAAACCTGTTTTAACCCACGTATACGGTTTATCTCGTTACGGATGAAGAAAAGGATATCAAATTCTGCAAGACTCGTGTTTTCTCTTGTTTTCACATGAATTTGCATTTTAAGTGTGTTAATTGACTTATTGTTGAAAAATGGAAACAAATATGCTTCTTTGCGGAAAAATGAATTTTGTTGCATATCCGGCGGACAAACGGCATATTTTGACACACATGTTTAGGGTTATTTTCTAACGTTTTTAGAAGTAATCTTACTTGGTATTGTCGTTTGAAATTTCATAGAAAAGCTCTAAACAATAGCTTGCATATATTTCTATTCTAGAACTTAAAACCGTTTCAAACTAGTTCGGATAATTTTGCCTTGATATTTATATTTGTATTTCTTTTGTTTTGGGTCTGGAAAACTTGGACTAATTTGACCTGAAAATCATATTCACTGTACAGTGTAAGATCTACGGCGAAAATCAAAACCCTACAATAATATCAATACAATAATTGTAATTTTATTTTTTCGTATTTTACACATTTTTTAAACCTTAAAATCAGTTATTGTGCATGTACATGTACGATCTAAAAACAACAATTGCTGTCCATACCAGGAGAAACCTTGCTTAAACTTGGTAGAATCGCTTTGTCATGTTCTTGCAAAATTAATTATAGTTGTAATTTTATTCTTATTATTTTCATGGTTAAATACGCCTGTTGTTTAGCGTGTGTGTGAAATACATTTTGTTTTAGTTTTTGTTTTTGCTTTTTCACTTTATTTAGAATAAATGTTTTTTGTCTTGATTTATTTTATAGTAACTAAGAAAAATCTAGATAAAATTATCTTTATCAAAACTATCACTTTCACCTGGTCCAGCCTACCACTTTGTTTTATTCTATTTATTGATTACTACACCATATCTGACATAAACAAATTTAACTGTTCAATGTTGCTGTTCTTTTTTTATAAAGATGATGTTTCTTCAGTTAAGTAAATGACAAGTAACGATATATTTTCAACGGAATAATAGTGATTCCCATATGAAAAAGATGACAAGATTATAATAAATGGACTGACTGATTTAGTCAAACATTATTGTCAAGTAGGTCTGTCATCAAGGTGACATTGGCTTTGGCATTTTGCCAATCGATGAAATTCATGATGAAGTGTTTACTGCTTTGGAACTCCTCTTATACTGACTTGGTGCATTTCCTGAACTTGATACGCCAACTAGACTGAGACTCTGTTGCTGAATAAAAGCTTTAAGACAATACTGAGAAGTTCCTATCGAAAACTGGAGTTGTTTCTTTTCTTTCTGTCTTAAGATTATTTCAGTTCAGAAAATATATATCAAACACACGAACCTGATAAAGAGCATTTTGACGTCACGCTCTTACGATGCCAATGTCTGAAATATCTGCTTATGTTGAATATCAATTCTTTAAATCACTAAGTACTATCAACTATCATTCTGATATACAAGTTTATCGTGAACATCTCTCGCAATAATATTATTGACATCATTACATGTTAATTATCTTAGAAATAAAATGACTGACGATGTAACTAATAATTATATTGATGTCATTTAGGTGTATTTTGTAATTTGTAGAACTTTTCGTCCCTATTTTTCTAAATCTTCATTACGTTAATATCTATATAGTCGGGCAAATTATTTATGACTAGATCTAAAGCTTCTTAAAGCATTAAGTATTGACGGTGCGTTCTATTTACTAAACAAAAATGTAATTATACTAAGTATTACATCCATTGTAAGATTCACATGAGCACGTATAGTACGTTATACTTCCATTAATTATTCGGGTAAATGGGTTTCGTTTTAGCTGCATTTAAGCATGTACTGTGTGATTTGTGAAACATAATCTCGATCAACGGATATATGGATAGTTATTTCCGTACTCGTATCATTTAATTAATCTTAACTAATGGTTTGAACATATTAACCTTGATCTTTAAGCATAGACGCGTATTTTTATGGCCAGTAAAAAGAGCACACCTCCTGATCAACGTTTTACGACCGTTTGAGCTCGCTTCGTAATTACTCGGCCACACCTTCGCAATTATAATGTTTTGTAATATGAGCCTGATAATAGCTTTTCTTTGGAATTGTTCAGCTGTGCTCAAAGGAAAAGGGATGTCATTAATACAAGAATTGCTTTACAAGGGAACGAACTGATAGATGAATTTTTAAGATTTTTTTAGGAAACTGATTCGTTTTGAATGTGAACTGATCTCTTTTATCAGAATAATCCTCAAGTACGTCATATGGATACAATATCTAATCTAAATAACTAAATTGTAGGTAAAGATACAAGCTTTAAATGACTCGCATCAGATCGGATTATGTTTATACAATGTGGTCATCTTGAGTGCTGTTGGTCTGACACTGTCCTTACTTCTGGTTGACCAGGAAGTGATGATGTATGGTATCACATCAGGTTGCCTTCTCATTGGAACTTCTTTGACACAAGCTGTCATCTTCATACCGAAGGTAAGTATAATCTGAATTTGACCCCTGAGCTACGACCTTGACGTTTTCCTCGACTTTTATTGTTGCTATACAATAAGCTAAAAGTAAATTCACGGCTCAGTGCTCGAAATCGGACTATAAGTGAAACAAAAAATATATAATGTCACAACTTATTAAAGCCCCGTTTCGATGCATCTCAAATATCTAGTTTTCAAAATTGCCTTAACATATCAGTAAATGACTAAAAGTATGACTATTGTCATTATTCATTTTGTATTGCTGTATTATTTTCGCACCGCCTAATATACATTTGTACTGAATAAAAAAAATAATTTGCATCGTACTGTTAAAACTATTTTTTTACACGCTTACACAAAATGTTTTTCAACATTAATGGATTTATATAAATATCGTCCCAACGATGAAAAAATGCCTGTTTTAAGACCAAAACATATTGCTAAATTCCTCACTGAAATGATAATCATGTGTTTTACGTTGAAATAATACCTTTTTTGGCAGACATTCCTATCAAAATTACAGTGAGCTCAAAATTTAACAAAGCCAATAGTGTAGCAGGTATCATTTGCTTAATTTTCAGATTCACGCTGTCTACAATAAGGTGGATGGGATTGCTACTGGAAGTACATTTGGACCTGCTTCATTGACGCATGACTCGGGTGTCCCAACATCTGCAGTAGTACCAGCAGCTGTAGTAGATGCAGTGCCATAACAGAAACAAATAAAAATCATTCACATCTTATTATGCTTACGAGTAAATATGTAGAAAGGAATTACAGGGGTCAATATTATTGAGCCACCTGCAGACCGAAATTGTAGTGTCTATACTTATCTACATTAGAACGAATTTCTATTGTGTAACTCAAAAGGGCTATTATGTATCTTGACTTTAACCTAGTGCTAATATGTCAACAACAGTTGATGAACAACCTCTTTCCTTAGACTCTACCTTTGCAGTCCAATAATGTTTACATTATAATTCGGTTCAGTGCAGTTACTATATATCGTTTAATATATATTTTGTACTGATTATTCCACGAGATTTGAATTGAAAACTCTGTTTCAAAATGACTTTGTAGCACTTAATGTATACGGTGCAGGTACTGTCTTGTATTTTAATTTCGAACATGAGTGTTGTGTTGTTCATGAATGTCTTAGTTTGTCATGTGTCATTTCAACAACTGAAGGTCATTTCCCTGTCGTTTTATGACAAGCTCTACTTAAAAAAGATTCCTGAACAAAATTGATGACAGTTTGATTATAGACGAACTTTAGAATTATGAAAAAAGTGATTTTATGTTAACATTCAGAAACAATCTTTGAACAATGTTTTCTGTGAATACTTTTACCCCTTCCTTGTTTGATGACAGTGTCAACATTTATTTTGTAATTGCAATAAAGCGATATTCAAAACGTCTTCCGTTTTTAGTTCAACATGCTTATTCGACAAAATTCTAACCACACATTCATGTCGCGAATGTTAACAATCAAGCATTCATAAAGCCGAGTACATTCATCATTTTGATCAATCATCTTTGATTTTGATTTACTTAAATATTTAAATTGAGAAGGAGATTAATTAGTTATACATAAAACAGCATGGCTTTGAACAGTAAACAGCAGGAAAGCTTAAGATCTACAAAGTTTAGTAGCGAGCAGATAATTGTGCTATTTCACAGTACATTCAATAATTATTTAATCAAGATCAGTGTGCGCTATCACACAAACGTACTTCCGTTTTGAGTAATTACTTTCGCCAAAGAGCAGACATTAATTTTCGAACGTATTTTCAAGTCATGCAAATTTTATCTTTATCTCCTTGTGCAGGGATATGCCGAGTGTTTCTCTAAAAGTGCAAAATGCTCTATTTTGTTTTACAGAAAATGTCGTCCCTGTCGCACATAATTAACTGATGAGTACTTTAGAAGTCTGTGTGCTTGTGAATTTCTTTTTTATTTCATCATTAAATACATTATGAATTAAACAATCACAATGGAATTTACATAATGATCATTGGTTTTATCTAACGATGATCCTTTCCAACATTTTTATCCAATACATTAATAAACATATTATACAAGGGCGCTATATTTAATTTTATAATTTTGCAACGTCAGAAAACAATTCTTGAAGATATGAGTTTTGGAATACACGAACAGCATGTCCAGTTTTATGGTTTCGTTCAATTTTAGAAAGATGAGTTTGCAATACGTACATTGTAATAGTTAGAGGCTAAATAGAGAAATTTATACATGTACAATATAGAAACCCAAAGGAGGGGGCGCTTGCGACCGACTGGGTTTCTATGTTGGATAAATTTCTCTATTCCAGCCTCTAACTGACTTAGTGTTTGCCCTTTATTTAGGCTGTATTTACTTATGCGCAAACAGGTCTGTGGAGTATCGATCTATAAAAATAGAGTGATAAATAGAATAACCTAGCATAAGTATATGGCAAATAGACAGGGAACATTTTAAAATTTTAGAAATTTTCATTGGACAAAAGGTACGGCAAACACTAAATGTGCCTTTTATGTATTTGGTTTATGACCATAATAACTTCACCCAGTATAGTGATCATTTTAGCTCGTCTGTTTTAGAGAGAAGAGCTAATGCCATAGCTTCCTCGGCGTCCGTCGTCGTCGTATATTTTGTTACGTTTTTTGTTAAAGTCCACTTTTTTAGTAACCATTCAATGTAGAGCTTTGAAACTTCATATTTGTCTGACATCATAGTTACAAGCCTCTTTCTACACAACGTTTTACAAACAAACATTACAACCCAACTCTTTTTTTAGACCTTTGCTAAATAAATTAAAAAACGTCTTGACCTAAATGCCTTATCTGCAACATATTAAATTCAAGGCTTTAATTCTTATTTTTTCACATACGATTCTATTTCTTAGTTTCTGTTTAGTACTTTATAACATAAAAATTATGACAGTATACATGTACTCTTCTATAGGCCTTCTTGACTTTCCTTTCATATTTCTGTCATTTGAAGTTACCTTTGCCGTCCGCGTAATGTCCTATTGTATATACAGTTAAATGAATCATTCAAATGATTTAATCACCCAGGATAGCCCGTTGTATGTAGAGGGCTCCAAAAGTTCACGCATAAACATTATGGGCTTAAGTTAACGAAGCTGCATTCTTAGTTTTTTTGATTTCCACATGGCTGTGTAACAATGTAAACTGTTTGCCGATTGGTTAATCGAATAGAATACATAACAGTACAATCAATACGCAAAATTTTTAGGCATGACTTTTGACAAAACTATGACTTGGAAATTCCATATAAATAATCTAATAGCTCGATGTACTAAGGACATGAATATTATAAGGGCGGTAAAAGGCCAGGAGTGGGGGACTGATAAGAAATGTCTACTCAATATATTTAAGGCATTAATATGAAGTAAATTAAACTACGGAAGCGCGGTTTACGACTCGGCGTCAAAATCGCAATTAAATCGATTACAAGTAATACAGAATAAGGCTCTAAAATAATCTTAGGATGTCCGAGGCACACCAAAACTCTCCCACTGCACACGGAAGCAGCGGTATTACCATTGCATCTAAACCTAGCCATGATCTCACTAAAGTATTGGGCGCGTAGCAGTAGGATGGGAACCGACATTTGCGACGATCCTGCATACATTTACAATACTAAAAATCGCAAAACATTTAGACCGCCGTACAGCCAAAGAATTCAGAAACTACTACTAGATTACAAAATGCCGGATATCGCAATTCAAGAAACATGCTACGATCACGTCATAATAAAAACTTTACAAAAGATCAATTTAGATCTGTTAGGCAAAGTCCTTAAAATCCTTAAAGTCCTGAAAATAACCAAGCATCTCTAATCATCGATAATCTAACCATCATCCGTAACTACAGTGACCACGTGCAAATATACACGGACGGCAGTAAAGACCCGGATAAAAACATAGAAGGAGCGGGATTAGTATGTTTAAACGCAGACGAAACAATTTTATACCAAAAAGTAACTAAATTAGCAGGCCAAGTCTCTATGTCTCTAAGTCTCGAAATGATAGCAATAATGCAATAATGCAAGCAATTAAGTACAGTTTAGACCATAATGAATCAAAAAAAGTAATCATAAGCGACAGTTTAAGTTCTTTACAATCTATTAGTGCAGGAAAGTCCGATAACCGGCCCGAAATTTTAAGTATCATACTCCGGGACTGTGCGGCTATACTCGAGAGAGGTGATATATTAGAATTTCTATGGGTTCCTAGCCACATAGGCATCCAAGGCAATGAAATGGCTGACAGCAAGGCAAAGCTGGGCAGTACACAGGGAGAACCATTTCCCGTTAGTTTAAGCGTAAAAGAAACATACAGCATAATTAAACAAAAAATCAAAGAAAAATACGCAGAAATTTGGGTAGATTACCGTAGCAATAGGAACATTTTGATTAACGTTAGACCTCCAAGTAAGATCGTCACATACAGCTCAAATAGATTACATGACACGATATATGCGCGTCTAAAACTGAACTGTAGTTACCTTAAGGGACATAGATACACCGAAGACATGAACTGCGAAACGTGCCAGAAACCGGAAACATTTCCCCATGTAGTGTTTGAATGCCCCCTATACATAACTGTCAGTGAAGATAACAATATTCAAATCATATTTTATAACCAGTTAATGGCTTTCCTTTCTTTTAGGTGGCAAAAGCAGAAATGATATACCACACTTGAAGTTTTTTAATCTGGTCCGAGACTCTCAATCTTACTGGTACATTCTTCTGTCAATAAGGTTTAAGAAACTGAAAACAATTTAAGATTTATTTTTGCCGACCGGTTAAGTTTTGGCCGACCAGTTAAGCTTCTTTTAGTATTGATCGACAATTTTCGTGATCCGTTTCATTCCTGTCCTTTGTTCAATGTTTTGCACGACCAACTATATTCAATTCAATTCAATTCAATATACTTTATTTAACGACGGTTACACAATAAACAATTACAGCATTATTTAATATCTCACTTGCGGCCGTCAACAATATGATTAAAAAAAATACATTTACACAAAATCAAGCATTCTAAACACATTTAAACAAAGGTATATACAATGTACATATCAATTTTTTAAAGAAGAATGAACGCTGTGAGCGAGTTGCCTGGATTTCTTCACATAACCATTGTTTTATAATCATGGTTGTTTTCCAAGAAGATAGTTTCTGTAGTGTTTGCGAAACGTGTATAATTTATCACAGGTACGGATTTGAACCGGGATTTCATTCCAGACAACCATAGCAGAATATTGGAAAGTATATTTTGTATAACGCGATTTAATTAATGGATGAGGAATATCTTTTTTGTTTTTGGATCGAAGATTATAATTTGCAGCAAATGTATCATTCACGAGTAGGTTTGGTAAATACACAGGGGCTAAATTATGAAAAGCTTTGTAAATTAAAACACCCATATGGTATTTACAACGTTCTAAGAACGGCAACCAATTAAGTTCTTGAAATAGAGGAGCTGACGAGTGATCGAACTTCTTGTCTAGGATCATTCTAGCTGATCTTTTCTGAGTGTTAATAATTTAAATTTGTTTAAGAAGCCTATACATGTATTGGATTTAGATCATAGGATAGATCCATAATCAAATATAGGTAAAATATAGCTATTGTAGAACAATACTCGCATTTCTTGATTTAGAAATGGTTTTATTCTTCGAAATACATGTAGTGATAATTTACAATTTAGGTTAGAATATACCTTGTTGATATGATGTTCCCAAGTAAGTGTTTTATCAGCATGTACGCCCAGGACTTTATGATTTGTAACGCAAGCAATATTGTTGCCGTTAGTATTTATATCAAATGTCTGATATTTCTTCGTATTGTGAACTGATCCTAATAACATACAAGCAGACTTTTAAGGGACATTTGATTGTGTCTACACCAACATTCGACATTATTTAGATCAGTTTGTAATCTTTGTTCAATGTATTGAGGGGAATAATGGCTATCATATACAGTTGTATCGTCTGCATACATATCAACTCCTGAATGTTCCAATTTTAGAGGCAAGTCGTTAATGTAAATCAAAAACAAGAGTTGTCCCTCACAAGTGACGAATGCCCCCGAAAGAGGTGCCTCACAGTCTGTGTCCTCTCCATGTGCTCAATAAATGTGCTATGTAATTTTAAAATCCTTCCATGCATGACAGAGTAATCATGCATACAGTATTCCATTACTTTAAACACTAAGTGTGACCTTGACCTTTGAGGTAGGGACTTGGGTCTTGCACGCGACACATCCGCTTGATGTGCTAGACATTTGTGCCAAGTTATTTTAAAATCCTTCAAAGCATAATAAAGTTATAGTCCGGACACAAATGTATGCATATATACAGGATTCCATTACTTTAAACACTAAGTGTGACCTTGACCTTTGTGGTAGGGATGTGGGTCTTGCACGCGACACGTCGTCTTGATGTGCTAGACATTTGTGCCAAATTATTTTAAAATCCTTCAAGGCATGACAAAGTTACAGTCCGGACACGAATGTGTGCATATATGCATATATAGAGGAATCCATTACCTTCAAACTCTAAGTATGACCTTGACCTTTGAGCTAGGGACGTGGGTCTTGCACGCGACACATCGTCTTCATGTGCTAGACATTTATGCCTAGTTATTTTAAAATCCTTCAATGCATGACAAACTTACAGTCCGGACACGAATGTGTGCATATATAGAGGATTCCATAACCTTCATACTCCAAGTGTGACCTTCACCTTTGAGGTAGGGATGTGGGTCTTGCACGCGACACGTCGTCTTGATGTGCTAGACATGTGTGCCAAGTTATTTTAAAATCCTTCAATGCATGACAGAGTTACAGTCCGGACACGAATTTGTAAGTGGGGACGGACGGACGGACAGACGGTGCGATTTTAATATGCCGCCCTTCGGGGGCATAATAATAACGGCCCGAGTATCGAACCTTGTGGTATCCCGGAAATAACTGTTTGAAGATTCGAAGACGTATCGCCCTCCATTACAATTTATTTTCTGTTGGAGATATAAGATCTAAACCAAATTATTATACTGTAGAGTACTAAAGTAACAGGATGATGTTGTCTACATTTAACGGGCCTAAAGTAAGTTTGTTTTTTTCACATATTAACTGATGAACCTGTAGACAGAAGAGAGAAGCAAATGTATTCAAGGCACTTTACTCTCTCTGAATTATTAGATAATTCTGTCATGAGATATCTCCCTTAGAAGCCTGATTTCTATTTGTTTCCAATAAATCTGTATACAGTCTCAATACTATGAAACAGATTGAAATGATGTCATTCTCTGTACGACCAGGGGTTACAGGAAAGTACATACATTTATTAAGAAATGTCTTTGATTGCAATCTTCTGACTGTAAATCGGCTGTTTGAGTTGTAACAACAATGTTTTGTAACAACTTTAAGGCTAACCTACTTAATTACAGACTCGGGGCTTCAATATATTCATGCCGATTTTACTAAATCTCTGAAGTCCAGAAGGTATAATAATTTATTTAAGTCTCATTCATTTGCATAATACACATTTATAGAATTCATGCATAAAAACCAAGATAATATCAAGCAAATGACTATTCTATAATAGAATTATAAATGACCATAACTATACTAAATTACAAATAATCACAGTTACTACATGTATATTCTATTTACACCTAAAACGAATGTCATCTAGATTACAGACAACAACAAAAAACATGCACTTACATGTATGGAGAACGAACAATTGACATTTAAACAAGTTTACCTGCCGATATAATATCACTCATGAGTGAATTCTTACCAAAATAAGTGTAAAACCAGTCTAATGAGGTTCTTTGCTAATTTGCAATTGCCCAATGTCTGTTTAACTAACCGAAAATAAAAATGCTAATTAAATTAATCCAACGTTAGATACAATGTAATTTGACTGAAACAAAACTTTATTGAAGCGTTTGTGTTCAGTGGAATATTTTTAGTTTCTTTGACATGTATTTTGAAAACCTTGTTATATGTGCACAAAATTGCTTGTTTTTGCAGAACATCTGAATTAAAGGTTTACTTCCAGAACAGCTTTTATTTAACAAACAATTAGACATTATATTTAGAACTGAAGTTGTGAAAAATGTCATAGACATTTTGTTTCGACATTTATCATCGCATTCAACCAAGTTAGAACTGCTCACGCGGTAAGCTTCTTGTGATATATCGATCATAAAATGCAGATATTTACATTTGTTTGTTTACTGTATTCAAACACATTAAAACATTGACATAAATCTTAATGTTTATACTAAGGGACATATCTATGAATATAGAAGCGTGTATAATTTTGTTTTAAGCAGTATATTTCGTTTGCACTGTTTTTTGTCCCCATGACTTGCCACTTAAACGGAATCTTTTATATACAGTACTACAAACGGTAGTCATTTATGCGGTCCAGTTCCGTTTCGGTTGCGGTCCGATTGCATGTGCGCTCAGGTCTGCTAAGGACCGTACATCGGACGGACGACAGCAAAAATAAAACGGCAAGGGAACCGTTTGAATCCCATGCAAGTTCAGTTTATAAGTACTGCGTCAACACTAAAGTTAGAATGGCGATCAAGTGACCAAGAAGGATCTGACTAAATTTGTTTACCCTCGCTACCGACAATTGTCATATGACCGAGCGGCTGAGAAGGCGGAGAAAAGTATCCCCATGCTAAATTTGCAAAGGGAGGACATTATCTCCCCTATACATTTGCGAAAGTTCTCTCTGGGACATTTGCCCCTAATAAATCCAACATTAATACTCAAGTCTGGACTTAATCAATGCAAAACTAAGAAAGGTAGACTAAAAACGAACTTTAAAGAAGTTTGGACGAACAATGTGTGTAATTTGTATTATACAAGAGTTAGTTTGGATTGACAATGTCTAACAGTTAGTGCTGAATTATTTCATCATTTTTGCGTAAACAATGCCCTTATATAATACTTTAATTCAAAGAAGGAACTTTAAAGGAGTTCTTAGTGACAGTTTCGCTAAATAGTGTTTATTAATACTTTACTGATAGTTAGGGTTGATAACTGCTTTAATTGAAAACAGTATATTACTGAATGTAATTGTATTTTAAACATGTTGTGCTTTTATCATATCATTTTTGAACTGCAGTGAACGGATTAACTTTCAAAAGAAAAATGAATTTCTCAATTAGATTTAGGACATGTATGTAAGAAGCACAATATAAAGTATTTTAGTGTTTCGAAGTATATTTAAAGCCTTTTATATCCATTTTACATTAGACGAGTGTAATCAAAAAGTCAAACATTGTTGTATGAAAGGAAATACGCCGCAATTTGTGCTTACATAAATCTTGTTCATTAGAAATTTGTAGAAAACTGACGCACAAGTAGCAGAAAGGCGAAACAAGATACTGTTGACAAGATAACATACATTCAGACGACTGTCAACGGTGAACATTGATAGGCTATTAATCCATACACGTTCATGTATTTTAAATCCTGACCACAAGCGTCACAAAAGGACATTATAACAGCAGTACCTTGAAACTTTTGCTAAACAAAGATAACGTGATAAGATTAGAAAATGGAGTCCATCTGACTACGAAATTGACATGCAGTTGTTAATTTAGGCAGGTTATTGTAACAAGAGGGCCAAGATGGCCCTATATCGCCCACCTTAGTACAAGTCCACTTGCCTGATGGAAGACCACTAGACAATGTTATATACCAAATAGGTTTTCCTATATACGTCTTTGTAAAACAAGTGACACCCGGGAAAGGTAAATTTTGACCCCAGGGGCATAATTTGAACAAACTTTGAAGAGGTCTACTAGGCCAAATATCTAAGCTCTAGGACTTGTGGTTTCAGAGAAGAAGATTTTTATACCTTTTCCTATATAAGCCTACGTAAAACTAAGTGATCCCCGGGCAAGGTCAATTTTGACCCGGGGGTCATAATTTGAATAATCTTGGTAGAGGTCTACTAGACAATGCTACATGTCAAATACCTAAGCTCTAGGCCTTGTGATTTCAGAAAAGAAAGTTTTTAAAATTTTTCCTACTTATTGCCATAGCAACCAGAGTTCTGCATGGAATGAAATTTTTTAAAACTGTTTGGTAGAGCTTTATGCAAGGAACATCCCTTCATAGTTTTATCAACATTGATCTAGTTGTTAATGAAGAGATGTGATTTGAATCAAAATGTTGGCAAACGACGGACAATCATCCATAAGAAAAGTTCACCCTGGCGAAGCCAGGTAATCTAATAAAAAACGAGAACTGTGCTGTAATGATAAAAAATGTCCACCAACATCATAGAATATCTTACATTATCCATGTCATCTAGATTTCGTGTGCTGTGGATTATTTTAAAACACTGCTTCCTTTATTCCACGGAGGCTGCGTTACAGTCAAACTTGGTTATCTAAGGTAAGAGAAAAGCAAACTTTTTGATTATGATAATTTTTTCTCTCGCTTTGTTTTTAAGGCATCATGTTGAAACAATATGTCAATGAAAGAGCGAAAGGTCATATTCAGTTGTAGTACGTATCGTTGTTTTGGTCGTAATTTACGGAATCTTTTCATTTACTCTTTAACGCATACTTGTTAGTATAACACTAATAATATTTTTCAATCCAAGTCGATGCGTCTGTAACATTTCGTGTCTGCTTATGTCTTCTAATCATCTTTAAGTATTTTCAATATCACGTGCAGAGCCAGTGCTGAAACTACGCCGGATCAAGGTCAAACGTCACTCTTAAGAGTAATTGATTTTTGTGTTCGCCCTATATCCCCAAAACCATTTGATGTATTTTCATCACAGATTATTGTTCATTGCATCAAAACGACGTGAAAAATTCATTTTCCAGCTTCACAGACTCATGCTTCAAAAGCTAACTTATCCCAAAGAAAGACTTTGAATTCACGAAACTTTGATCACCTGTTCATTGCATTAACTTGGCGTTCAAGACCTATGTTTCAACCCATCTTAAGGATCATTTGTTTCATGTTCGCTACATATCTCCTAAACCCCTTCAATGGTCTGTAATAAACTTTGGTCAAATGTTCATCTTCTCAAGATAATTTAGCTTAAAAATATGTTCCAACCGTGCTGACTCAAGGTAAAGGCTCAGTTAGGGGCCATTAATTTTTCTTGTCAGCTTAATATATTTCATATTTCCTTAATCAACCCCTTGTCGTGAAACTTGAGTATCTCCCTTATTAACCCATTGTCTTTAAACTTGAGTCAAATTTTCATCTTTTTAAGACGATGTTGAGAACATAATTATGTCCCATTCTAAGTTAGTCAAGGTTAAAGTTAGGAATCAAAAGGCGTATAAATATCGATATGAAATATCAACTTGTGAAATGAAAGTTTTCTGTTCTTAGATATATGTAGCTGAATATGTTGCCATGTTTTAGTGTTTATAGTCCCGGCCGATTCTATGATTTCTCCTCGGGTAAAACTACCAAGAGATATGACAGGCGAAGGTTGAGAGACAGTTACAGATACAAGGGAATCCGGGTACTAGGCCTCTTTTACGAATAAACTCTGGTCATTTTACGATCCCGGTGTATAACTCTGGGTTTCTAACCAGTCCATATCTAAATGGGCGGGAAACACTGAAAAAAGTTTCTGAAATTTCCAGTGCCCCGGCCAGGATTCGAACCAGGGACCTCCGGATTTGTAGTCATTAACGTTAACCCTTCAACCACCGCGTTACCATGATGTTGCCATTGTTTCATAAGCAAACTCTAGGAGAAACGAAGCAAGTCTGCTGAAGCAAGCAAAAACAAAATGCAGACAAAGCTTTCTTGTTAGCGGTTTAACATAATGGTTCATTCAAGTCTTAATCGGCTGCCGTAGATGTTCCTAAATGAACTTTGTACTTACTTCTTAGTCTTATCAATATGAAAATATCTTAGATCTATAGAATCGTATCTAACGCGATAATTTTGTTGTAATAAACAATGTCCTTGAATCTAATTTACAATCAATCTAAATAAAAGATCACAATCAGCTTATGACTAGTATCACGACTGTAATCAACAGGAAATGATATATCTTCTTTGATTATCTGTATATAATAAAACGATTTTATTCTTCAATCATTTGGAAAATTAATTACAGATGTCCATTAGAGAACCGACATTAATTGAACGATTTATTAACGTATTCGGTATTAGATAGAAAATATCCCCTCCATTAAAGGAAACCATACAGGCATAGATATTGCTAAAGGTCTTATTGAATGTCGACTTTTGCTAGGTCGTAAAAAACATCGGCTTGAATTTAGGGCTTCAAAATTGACTCCATACTAGATATACATGTACCTAGGTGATAAAGGCTTTTCGCTTAAGTAGCTGTAAATTGCTAATCTGCCTCATTTTGATTATTGTGACGTGCAAAAACCGTAGCTGTGTAATAATGAACCCTTTTCAAACTTATATTGTGACATACAAAACACAAATGGCACTTTGAAATATGAAGTTATGTTCTTAATCACAGAGCTGATAAAGAACACACCAGTAGAATATGTCTAATTTTATACATATTCACAGGGGTTTAAGATACTCAGCTTTCTTCCATGTTCTTTTATTTTTTGTTAGCATCTTTTTATGTTTGATTATTTGTAACAGGAATACGGTTAATTAAAGGTTTACCAAACAACAATTAAATGCGTTATTACAGACCGTTGTCCGGTTATTTTGAAACCAAAATTCTAACATATTCTAATACGTAAAATTTTACTACCAGTACTCAGATTACCATTTTATACCTGGTTCTTATGGAAAGGTAAAATTGTTACTGGTTTTTAATATTATATAGATAAGATTTAATGTTTAGTGTTAAAATCAACTAGACCCGAAGGCTTGATATAAATGCTTAAAATCAGTTCGCACATTGCAGCATTTAAAGTCCCAGGATCTTTTTGAATTTATTAATATATAGTAAAACATATTTACTTGTAGGATAATTCACTCTAAAACAATGTTGACATAGACCTTTGTTTTGTATTCAAGTCGGTTCGTCATGAGAAATAGTTGCCAGAAAGTCCACATTATTTTTTTGCAATATCAATGAAAACAATACTACGCTACGATTATATTTTCGAAACATAGATTAAATGTTCAATAAACGTAAAATGATAAATAAATACAATTTCAAAGACGAACCTACGGCAAAAAATACCTCATTTTACCACAATTAATTAATACAGAGGCCTTCTGTACCCATTAATTTTACAACAACAACCCTAACAGTTTACGTGTACTGTAGCATATTGTTATAACCGCTGATATTATCAATAATGACTGGAAGTGCATAAGCTAGGAAACTTTATTTAGGCTGAAAGTTATAATATCTCCCAAAGAATCTATTTTTTTGTGTTTTGGAGGTTATTTAGTTCTGGCATCAGTTACCTACGAGTAATTGTCGAAACCTAGATTAAATGCTCAATGAACATATATAAAGGCAATGTTCAAGCGACCTATGACATAAATGCCGCAGTCATTTATCAAAGCCTCTTACCCTAAATGCAACAAAAGAGGAATAGTTTAGGTACAGGAGTAAACGCATATTACAAAAGCTGGATTCATGGCTAAGCACTTGGTTCATGTTAATTTCCAAAGAAGCATGTGTTGCGTGTAACGTTCTTGATGAAAGTGGCATTATGTACTTGGAAAGTGTAGCCAACACACTATTTTGGGATCCAAGTTTACTGTTTTGTAGTCAATTTTGGTATTGGCTAATGGCTAACATTACTTTTGTAATAGATGTAATTGCATTTATTTGTAAATATACCAAAACAAAGTAAAATGTTAAAGTTTCTATCTTAGTAAGCACTGAAACCGCTTTGAATATGTGTTTGAACTGGTGAAATTATAAAAGTTTTAGTCGAGTCATTTTTGATGCCAACCACAGCTTATCACAGTATACAGTGTACTGAAAATAGCCCATGTCAAGCGCATTAACTTTACTAAGAAACTTGGTTCTGTTTGCTCTTGAACAGACTGCATGTTTTTTTTTACGTTTGTGATAGTACTATTAAGTATGAAAAGTTGCCCAAGTAAGCTTTATATTTGTTATCATATCATTGAACTGTTCTACTTTGTACTTTAAAATACTGTATAAATCCATAATTAAGCTGTAAACACAACGAACGTCATATACATGTAACAATGCAGGTAAGTAGTTACAATACTAGACACGCGAATCACAGTAAGAACGTCTTGCAGTAGAAATGATGGTCCATTTTGCTCGCAAC
The DNA here is from genome assembly GCA_022818135.1 of Saxidomus purpurata. NCBI lineage: Eukaryota > Metazoa > Mollusca > Bivalvia > Venerida > Veneridae > Saxidomus > Saxidomus purpurata. Next base: position 22,485,558 of record JAFMSR010000013.1, read on the forward strand.
ATCATTACTTTACGTGTTATGATGTTATCTTTATGGAAACTAAAAGCATGCTTGGGCTTTAAAACAGATGACGCTGTGAAGAATAATAAGACAGTATAGTTAATTGTATTATATCTACGTAAACAGTACCTTTACGACTAAGTAAACAAAGGGCAAAGAAAAATAAACAATTTGTTGAAAAGTAAACAAAGAAAACGGTGAACCTTAATCAAAGCAAATCTGAAATATCAAAGTATACTAAACAGCGTATTTCAATTCAATTTTGAGAGCAAACTACTGCTTTTATCAAGTATAAGAAATTTTGGAGATTTTGCCCATTATCAAACAAAAATAAACTGCGAAATCAAGCACTCCTTTGTAGATGTATTGTAACATTTAAGCTGGCGTTGGCGTATACTAAAAACAGACTACGGTATTTACCTGCGTAATTTTGACACGTTTTAATTGTCAATGTCTACATTTGTAACCATGAATTAATTTGAAACTATTTCGAATTTCTGTAAAATTAAGTAATGAAAATACGTTTTGTAAACTAAGTCATTATTATATAATATTTTTTGTATCCCCTTTGTGTCACGTATTTAAACCGAAACATCAATAAATTGTAAAGAAAATGTATGGATCGTTAAAATAATTTCATTCTGGTGTTAGGATTCAATCTCATTTCACAAAAAGTTGTAAGAATTTACATGCAATTTGCCGAAATGCTATTAAAAGATCGTTTTTCTTCTGAGAACGTGTAGCATATGGCTTAACTTTTCAAATATATGGTAATTTACGTTTCATACTTGATGAACATTTGCAGGAATAACGAAACAAAGCTGTGTTAAAACAAAAGTGATTGACTTCGTTGTTTTCAAACCCGCTTCCTTACATAACCAAACAAGAGCGACAATTGAGTAATGCAATTTCTTAAGTGTCATTGCTCTGGACAAAACAAAGGAATTTCAGGCAACTCTGTCTAAGTGGAAATGAGACCGAGCGGCTACTTACTGTGCCATCGACGCAATTAGTAAATAGATTCACATCGGCCATAACAGAGTTTCGACTGGTATACTTTTCTTAAACAAGTACAATACTCTGAACGTGCCATATACACTTTTTTGACGCGGTACTGTAGTGTGGTGTATATATGGAATGCTCGTGGAAGAAACAATCATATTGTGTCTGTTTCTTAAATGATGTATTTGGACTTGAACTCTTACCTTCAAAAGGTTCTGCTTTTATAAAAACCAATATAAAGAATTGCGTAAAGTATAAGTCAATTGCGCACTAATTTAAATCAATTTTGACGAAAACTACTAATTCATTATATACAATATAGTATAAGCTTATGTTTTTCTCACCATTCTAGTCAGTCTTTTCTTTTTTCTTTCTTTTGAGGCCCTCTAAAAGAGGTAACCCCGTTTATTTTCCCCGTCATAGGCTTGATAGGGGTCGGGGAGCATCCCCTACCAGCCTTACAATAGATGTAATTATAATACATGTTAAATGGAACAGAACGATATACACAATAGAAAATGGTTCAATAAAATATTAAAAAATAAAAAAAATAAAAAAAAAAAAAATTTAATAAAAAATAAAAAAAAATATATAAAAAAAAAATAAAAAAAAAAAAAAAAAAAAAAAAAAAAAAAAAAAAAAAAAAAAAAAAAAAAAAAAAAAAAAAAAAAAAAAAAAATAAAAAAAAAAATTTTTTTTTTTTTTTTTTTTTTTTTTTTTTTTTTTTTTTTTTTTTTTAAAAAAAATTATTTTTAATTTTTAAAAAAAATTAAAAAATCTTTATCTCTCTCCCCCCCCCCTATTTCACCTCCCACTAGTTTAACTGGTCTTTTCATTGGATAAGAGAAGTCACATTCCCAAGGTGACCCATTAATTTTTTCTATAGTTGGGTTAGAAGCTGACCTACTATTGGCACCATAAGAACAAAATGGCTGCCATTCAACAATAAATCGTCTTTTTAATCATTATTTCCCCACAACAATACAAATTTTTAACAAATATTCGGTTGGTACCGATTGCCGCGTTTTAAACAAACTTGGTTAACAGTACGGGTACGGTACGCGGGGATTAGGAACAACCGAGTTATTTCCCTTTACGACCTTCACCTTGTCAATCAACAGCAGACGAAATGAAAACAATCTGACAATGGCATCCGCAAGCAGATTTAGAACAACTTCAGCAGCTGAACAGGAGGAAAGGCGGCTTTAAAAAAATCATTATAATGTTGACAAATATGATGTACATGAATATTTGTACTTTGAATCTGGATTTATAAAAAAAGGTAATTATGGAATTTTTTTACCCCACCCAACTCATCTGGGTGAAGATAAGTGATGGAAGGTGGTCGATGAAATAAATCAGTTATTGGGTTTGGTTACTTTGTAAAAGAACGGACACTACTGATTTAACGGAAATATAGGGGTTCTGTTCGATGAATAGGGGGACTCGGCTGATCGCCTCGCCCCCTAGTTTAATAGCTTTCAGAACCTACACATATGTACCCATTTTTGAACCCAAAACCATTTATTCAAACATCCGTCCCACCCATAACCCTGTCGGAACTCAAACAGTCAAAATCAGAAGTCTCTCTTGAATAACTGTTTTTTTTCTAATAATAGACAATGGTTCAATAAAAGATTAAAAGATTACACTACCAAGTACTAGTAAATTCTATTACGCATATTCACTATTATATCATATTTATTCGAAAGAAAACCGGTGAAAGTAACAAACCATGAAAATCCCCCCCCCCAACCCCCCCAGAGCGAAATTGAGATTATCATTCCTTCCGATTAAAATTCTAATTACAAATTTGATAAAGCGTTTGCAAGTTCTAGATCTTCTTTATTGTTGTTTTTATATATTATTTGGTCCTTGATCCTGTTAAAGAGTTTGTCTAGTTAAAGCTATAGGCTTAGTGGAAAAAGTCTATTGGCATTATATTTACAGTCATTTCGATATTTCCAAATAGCCCATATTGTTTAAAAAATTACTGTGTTTAATAAGTTTCTTGCGTATGGAAATTCACATATCCCAAGAATAACGGCCATTTTAAAGTTTGAAATTTCAATGGTATTACAATGAGAAAAGAGTGTACATGTACTTAAATATATTGCCAAAACGTAGAAATGCATATATACTTTTTCTGCTGAATGCATTTTTAAGTAGTACCTGTATAAGTTATCGCATCGCTGGGTTTTTGTTAAACACCAAGTAATCATAAACTTTGACTGAATTTTGTTCTTTTCAACACAAGTATTTTTCTGTATACCAAATGTTTTTACTTTTCTAAAGCTAAACAATGACAACCAGCCTAACAATGTTTTGCAGTATAAAAAATTACAATGTTCACCCCAACTCTCCTTATCAAACATAAAATGAGCATCGTTCATTGAAATGAAAAATTATATTTTACCAATTTATTTGCCGTCAGCGGTGTTCCGAAATGTATCGTCGGCATCTTTCCTCATTGGCGGAGATACACTCCTGAGACAAATCATATTATCCTCATCCGATATACCGATAATAAGGAAAGACGTCAGATTCGAGTACAGTGCGTCTGCACCGGCGTCGGAAATGTTTATTCCCGTCAAATCACCAGCATGGTACAGGGAATGAACTACTTTTTTGTTTTTCAAGAAAATGTCATCATTGTCCAAGAAATGAAAACCATTTTCTGTGCAGAAATTAAGAATTTTTTCGTTCACAAGCTTTGTGTCATAATTGATACGTTTGACTGGCGCGCTATTGCCCATTCTCGGTAAAATGCTGGAAAAGGCGATAGAAGAGCGAGGCCATTTTTTTCTCTCAATTGCGAGGCTTTTTTGTGGAAGTTCAAAAACAATATGTTTATTTTTTTATATGTCATTTGTTCCCAAATGAATTGCGATTCCACCTACTTTTTTATTCGTCTGTGGAATTATCGACTTTATCACATTGCTCACGTTTTCCAGAGATAAACCTGACACTGTCTTATTTGGAACGTTTTTGTCCGTTATGTGCAGCCTGCTTGTGTTCGAATCTCCAATTATAATGTATGTCCGATGAGGTAGAACTGGTAAGTTTTTTTTAGTAAAGGATGGGTTTTTTTCTAAAATAAATGGAGAATGAAAGGATTTATGTTGAGTTGCTCAATCAGGGTCTCCGTCTGACGGAGCATCAGTAGCTGCAGAAGTTTGTACCGGATCTTGTTCCGGAAGTGAAATCGAGTTTAGGTTTTGTTCTTCAACTGCTTCGTGATGAAATGCAGTTGACTGTATATCTTGAGTAGTATGTACCGATACCGTCGAAGCCCAGTTGTTCCCTCCCTCAGATAAATTTGCATTCTGGCCCTCCATTATCTCGGCCACATATTCACCAAATTTTTCGTTGGGACGACAGACCTTCCTGATTACAATATCTACAGATGATATCAAACGGACAGTCTCTTCTCACGTGACCCTCGCGTTTACAGTTATGACATAGCCTATTATTTTGAGTTTCGGTAAGCTGAGTATTTGATCCTTGGTCACGACGGTTAGAACGCTTGAAGTATTGATGACTTGTCAAACCACAATGATTGCATTCCGTTTTATTTTTGTCCACAAATAATCGGACCGTGAATCGACCGATGTCTACTGTGCGTGGTAGCAGCGAAACACAATTGAGAATTTTGATATATCTTGACCCATTTTCGATTTCAGTCCCTCTGATTTTCCCCACGAGATAAACTGTCAGCAATTACTTCCCCAAAACAAGACATATTTTGTAGAAGAATAGAGTCCGGCATTTCGTAAGGTGCATCTTTTATGGTCACGTTTGTTATGATTTTCTCGACGTCTGTTATATATATGGAGCGGTTTTGAATCCTCAAGCCATGAAGTATAACTGTGTTTTTGCATCGTCTGTGCCTAAAGTCACAACACATTCAGATTCCGTAATCTGGATTGCCTTTATGTCTTTTTTCTCTATGAAAGCTGAAACTGCAGAAAGTACTTCGTCATGCGAAATTCTTTTAAGTGATTTGGTTGAAAAATGCACAGATAAAGGTCTAAACAAAAGATCACCTCTAGAGTCCGCCATCTTGTCCGACAACACAAAGAACTGAACAAAGAAAGTGCTGAAATCGTTCAACTACCATCCGAGAACAGAAATAATCCAAGAGGAATGTATATCATGATCTCTCCACCCAACAACAGCAATTGTCCAGTATTTCGAACTAGTAAAACTATGAATAGTCCCATAAATATGAGATTCACTAGAGCTCGAGAAAATATCGTGCCGCCATGGATCAAGGGACGTAACTCCCTCACCATTCTAGTCAGTCTTCGTGGTATAGTGGATACGTAGATGGCTTTCTAATTTTATAAGTAGAATTCAAATCACACTCAAACACTTTTTTTCTTTTTTCTTCTGGTTTGTCTTATCTTTTTCGGCTTTAAAACCACTTTGTTAAATGTGTTTCTTCAAATATTGATAAACATCTTCATTCATATGAGACTGATAAGGTTAATGACAAATAAAATGAAGTTTAGGTATAAAGATACGATAATGGCTGATTACAGATGTTATTTGAAAACCTAGACGATAAAAGTTCACCATTCTTTGCTATTATGTTAAGAATACATGTAGTATGAAGACAAAACTTATCGGAGTGAAACTGGTGCCTCATTCATAAAATTTACATTTTGCTTTGATTTGTATCCCCTTAACCTTTTTTTTTGGTTAAAGTTTTTGAATTTTTCAAGCATATCCATTACGATACTTTGAGGATTTAAAGACTAAATGTGTCGTTACTGTAACGATGTAGACCACCCCGACCACCCATGCCGAGCAAGCCAGACCAGTCCCCAATCGCTTGATCGGGCTTGATCGATCTAATCTGATTGGCAGTGGGAAGCAAAAACATTGATTAAGTGATAGTTGTTTCTTTCCGACACAATAATAAAGGGGTCGAAGTATGTATATAAAGACGTATTAAAGTTTTGAATAAATACTGTAGGCCTACTACCGCCAGATATGTTGAAAATCAATGGGGAAAGGACTTGTTTATGAAGTAGCAGTCTCATACCATACTATTTATGTAGTTCCTGGTGTTATTTAATGCTCATTGAAAGCCACTTTGCCTAGTTATTGATGCTTTGCGTCAATACTATTCTTGTTAATTAATACTTTGTTGTACAGTACTGTCTTTATGAATGGTTGAATAAAACTATGTCTTATGCTACCGTATTTGTTTCTTATGCATGTATACAGTTATTGTAAAGGGTAGTATTATGCTTTGGTTCTGTTCCATCAACATGGTAAAGCAGCAACAGTGTGCTGTACAAGTCATTTCTGTTAATAGTATAATGTAAATCAAAAAAATAATAGAATTGCTAATGGTTTACTAAAACCTCTGTAGAAATAAGCTATGAACTAAAAAAATAATAGTAATAGTGAAGAAAAGAGACAAACCTGGCTCAAGCTTACTATAATTATCAAACAGGCTGTAATTACAACTTCTTCTGATATCTGAAATTAACTGTGAGCTACAGGCATAATAAAGTGGATAAAGTGAATTAGGCCATTGAATTATATTTTTGTCATCAGTACTAGAAGTACGAATTTCATGTTTCATGTTAAAGAGTGTCATTAAAGCCAGGAAATATTTCAATTAGGTTTTCTTCCTATGTGACTTTGCCATTCAATAACTATCTCCACAGATACTTTACTCGTTAATGTAAAAAGAAATAAAAAAACGTTTGACTATCTCGAAGCTATTTATTCTGCGGCTTGTAGATAAAGCACACGGAGACAAATGTCGCTGAGATATCATTCCTTGGTATCAGTTGTCAAAAGTATTCGATAATATCTTTTCTTTTTCACATTATAGACTTAAACAAATTGTGCGCCTTCTAACCTTTGAAAATGTATTTAAACGTATTGTTTGTAACACTGGTCTTGGAACTTACTGTTTGCACCTCCCGGGAGCTGAGGACACTTGGCTTCCTGTCCATTACCGGTAAAAGTTGGAATGGCGGTGACTCGTGCTTAACTGCAATACATATGGCAATCGAAGACGTCAATGCAAATGACAATATTTTGAAGGATTTTAATTTGACGTACAGTTGGTTTGACAGTAAGGTAGGTCTAATGCTTTTCTTTATAGATAGATAAATATCCCCGAAGTACTTTGAATTTGTGATTAATGTTTGTCTATAAGAAACAACAAAATGTTTTATATTTTAGTTAAAATATTTTGCATGGTATGCACCGTATGTTTCTCTGAAGAATCGATCGTTGGTCACAGGGTAACCTGCTCCACTTTTTCGTTTAAGAAATGGATTATGTAAAATTTCAAGACAAGTAAAATTGTTACATGTATTTCACTGGTGCTTAATATTAGTCCTATTTCATCTACACATTACTTTTCTGTTGTCATAATCAAACATGGAGTTTGTACTGTACAGTTATACAAATTTCCTCTTTAATTATTTTGAAGAGATCGTTTCAATGGAATGTTATTTGGCTTTGAAAAAAAGTCTAACGTATGAAATTACTTTTTTATTAGGCAAGCAGCTGCTTATAACAAAAATATTGTATTTCTGATTGACTAGACTATATTAAAACACCTGGTGCTATTTGTAAATTAAAATAGTTATACTGTGTCAGTATCAGTTATATTGGAGTTAATATATAAATAAATGTGTTTGTACTTTACTAGTTTCACTTATTTGTAAGCACAGACAGTGCTTCATTAAAAATTGAAAAAAAAATTAATATCGCATTATTCTTTATGTTGTATTTATATAAGGCTCGTTCTATAATATTTCGCTTCAAAATGATATGAGAAAAGCGTACTTTTTCTTGAAAATTTAGTGTTATTTATCCAGGTTATCTTTTCCTAGATTATTAATTGATTATTTTTTCACGTAATGCCCTTTTGTGCCAGACAGGTTTTGAAAATATTTTTTTCTACCATTACATTTGCTTCGGATGTACACCTCACAGTAGAACTATAACAAATGTATGCTTTTTCTCTTCACAAGAAAAACTGTAAGTTCTTCACTGTGTGTAATTGTAAAGTTTGATGACTAATTAATTTAATCATAATTAAGACAAGGGACCCTATATTGCTTACCTGAGTACCATTGCACTCTGAAGCAAGAACGTCAAAAGGTTATAATTTAGGTCAGTCACAGAAATTTTGGAAACTGCACAAAAAGTGCAAATTTCTTCTTTCTAGCTTAGAAACAAAACATAGGCCAAATGGCGGGGTCAGCCAAGTTCAAATCAGCTTTCATAACTTTACGTATGGTTCGAATTTCACTACTGTAGCATCGAAACAAGAAAGTAAGTCAAAAAGTAATGTCAGGGTCAGCATATATCGACATTTTGTCGATATAACTTTAACAACAGAAATTATTTCAGGGTGAAGGTCATCGAAGGTCTAAGTTAAAATGTCTATGTAAAACATACCATACTGTTCAAAATTCATTGATGTAGCTTATAAAACAAGAAAGTAAGTCAAGTGACCCAGTTGGTGATAACTTGGACCAAATGGGTCTGCTTTGAACAGTCTTGTCACAGAACTACAATGCTTCAGAACAAGTATCTAAGCTCTGGGACATGTGGTCTGAGAAAAGATGAATTTTAAAGCTTTTCTTCAAATCAAGAGTGTCCGGGTTAGGATCGATTTTTAACTGGTAACGATGATTTCACAATCTTTGGTGAGGTCCGCAAATATCTTATCCTTGGATCATTCGGTTTTGAAGAGATTGTTCATATATTTCCCTTCATAACTCAATATAAACTCAAGGGAACTGGGGTTTATGATTTGAACAATCTTGGTATAGGTCTACTACACAATGCTACATTCAAAATACCTAAGCTGGTTTTAGACAAGAAGTTGTCCCTATATAAACCTATGTAAAAGCAAGTTACCCCAGGGCGGATTCAATATTGGCCGGGGTTTCATGATTTGAACAGTCTTTGTAGAGGTATAGTAGGCAATGCAATATTTCAAATGTCTAAGCTCTGGGCCTTGTGATTCCAGAAAGGAAAATGTTAAAATATTTGCCTATAGAAGCCCAGCATGTTAAATCAATATTTTCCAACTCTAAACAAATTAAACAAATGATAGTGCTCAAGGTTGCATAATAAATCAATTAAATACATTAAAATATGATAAAATGTCCTACCATTGTCAATTAATTTTATGTAAAGCTTGCAGTTACGGGGACCCCCTAGACATTATGTAGTTTTATGACAGAATTCTCTTAAATAATGCTGGAGAAGGTAACAATATAGGCTATTAGCACCTCTGCTGGAGATGTTATTTTATATCAGGACTTGACCCCTAGTTTCTTCATGGTTTGTTATCAACGATGTGAGCCCAGATGTTTTTACTTGATGGTAAAGAGTTTTCTAGATAAAGTTGGAAGTTGTAGTTTTTGCATTCACAACACAAGAGACATACCAATATATAAAACAGAAAAAGAAATAAGTACAGTTCTATTCCACCTATTAATTTAGACATTACCATTAATTGTTTACAGAGGTATTCAGTGAAAATGTATTGGCTGAGTATCGTCAGTGCAGATCATGATTGACTGCAGGATGTGCAGGCTGAACTATGATCTACACTTTTGCAAATATAGGTTCCATGTTTACTGTTAAACATCTTGGGAGAATTCCAAATGGGTTATTTATTGCTCTTATGCTATGTGAGCGCCACCACATAGGTGATAGAAATTGCCCTGTCACCCTTCGATAAAGAAAGCAGTGTAGATTATTTTTTAATTTTATACATCATTCCCTCTTTGGGAGAATTTGATAAATGTCATTTTCTAAATTTTACTTCGAAAGACGGTTTTACCTCATAACTTGTCAAAAATGTTCACGAAAGTGTAACAAATAACATTTTAAAATTTTTAATGAAAGGATTCCCTCAAGCAGGAACCTGTATATAACCTGTACACAATTCAACCCGATTTATTTGGTATAGGGGGTTACCACTTGATACAAGCTTTGTTAGAAATCGAAGACAGGTAACAACTTTTACAATAAAATAGTGTTTATGCGAATTTGTCAGCTACTGCCTTACATATATTAAGAACTGTTCTTTCACCTGTTTAGTCATGTTGACTTTTCTCTTTCTGCAAAACAAAGTGTCATCCTGGAATATCTGTATACCATATGAACGAGAGATTGAATAGAGACCCACCGTATGTCATGTTGCTTGGGGCTGGTTGCTCCGTAGTTTCTGAGGCAACTGCGCAAGTTTCATATCTTTGGAATCTTACGCAGGTTGGTTTAAAATATTTACTCTTATTTTTCTGTTATGATATATGTTAAAATTAGTAGTGAAAAAACATTTCGATACTTAAACGATTATGACATCACTTTGAGGATATTTACTCCCGAATCTTACTCCCTAAATGATGGGCAATAGTTACAATGTAAGAAAACTGTAACTATGCTTAAAGAAAACCACCAGGTGCCATGCTATTTGTTAAAGCCAGCCACTGTAGTGAAAATGCCACTTAACAAGTATTTAGTGATAAATTATTTATGCAAACGTATTTAGTAATTTTCAGCAGCTGATTTTGTTATTGCACATATAAAAGAACTGAAAAGCATAAAACATGCTTCTTTTAGCGTGTCTATTTACTTTCCAAATTTATTAATTTCTTTATAAAGAATGAGAAAAACATACACTGGATGAGACGATTTCATTGTTACAGTAAAAGCCATACAATACGCACAAGCAATAACTACTGAAATGTCACGACAAACAGTTTGTTTGTTATTGTTTATTCATACAATATGCTTGCCGTGTTATTTCAGTAAGAATTAGCTGGTTTCTGTTTACTACTTTTAGCAGATAGTAAGATTTTACATCCTCAAACCGCTCAATATTATTATTATTATTTTGGATAATTCAATGCCGATTGTCAATACGTTTTACAACAATACTTTATCCGTAAAGGCCTGTTTAAATAAACGCAGAAAGTAAAAGAAATACACAAAGAATTGCAATTTAATATATATTTTCTTTTTAATAGCTTTCTTTTGCATCAACCTCGCCAGTGCTGTCAGATAGGGAACGATTTCCTAAGTTCTTTCGATTTGGAATGCCAGAGCAGCTTCTTAATCCAGCAAAGATAGATCTAATGCAGAAATTCAACTGGAAAAGAGTTGCAACAATCAATCAAGCACGGGAATTTTTCTCAGCAGTAGGGATATGTATTTTGATATATTAAATATTAGAAATTATTTCGTATTTTAGATTGTGTTGCCTGCAATACTTTGAAATTTTGTAAGTGCTAAATTGTCTGCATTTCGCCACTTTATGCTTTTATTAATCGGTTATCAGCTTGAATATTGCCGTAAAAGGCCACAAATTAGAATAACCAAAGGTTAAATTATTGTCTCCAAATCTCAGTTTCTGTATTTCTTTACTGGTCATGGATAAGTCAGACTATGAAACAATTCAACTGTATAGTATTAATTGCTTTAAAGTGAATTTATGTTTATTTCTCTTGATTGAAGGTGATCGATGACTTTGTGAAGAGAACACGTGACACAAACATAAATATTATATCCCAGGAAATATTCATGAATAACCCATATAATAGGCTTCTAAATCTGAAGGTAAACGTTTTATCGGACAATTCCCCACTTCCATTAAAAATGACCGAAATGTATGCATACATTCGTGCACATCCGATATCACATGTGCAATTATAACTATAAATGAACTACAAAACTATAAATGGATACATTCTTTGACTTTGATCACATCGTTAATTTCAAAGATTTTGTTCCACTCATGTCTTTGGCATAACATGATATTTTTTATCTGTTCAAGCATTGTCCGTTAACCACAAAGGTTATAGGCCTAAATTATTAAAATGTGGTTTGTTAGATGATAAACAATGCTTAAAGGGATATATGACCAAATATAGCAGAAAGGAAATTTTTAAAGTGAACATATCACGTAGCACAATATGACGGCATTGCTGAGTTACAACGGTCGTTTTTCGGTCATGACATAAATATGTTGTTTTTATTGCAGAATTTAGAATGCTGTTTTTTATTACATCTATGTTTAACTTGCATGGATCGCCATATGTTTATCTAACAAAACCGTATACTATATTTCAATATACATGTAAGTTATCTAAAAGACAGAATCTTAACTGCTTTTTAAAGTTCAAAATGAAATTATTGTGTAAAACATTTCAGTTTTATATTAATCGTCTTTAAACAAACCAAAATACTTCCAATTGTAAAACTTAAAGAGAGGTATCACATTAAATTATTTATCACTATAACACAAGTTCAGCTGATATAGACAAAGTCCCTTTGCCCCTCAGTTTGCAACAAGTTACATGTATGAGTATGAGAATAGCCGCAAATGTAATACAATTAACTTAGCTTCAACATAACTGTTTTAGAATTTTTTGTATTGTATACAGAGCATTTTTGACCCATCATTCAAAGTATTTTACACATCATAACAGGAGAACAATTAACGTAAATATGTGTTACGTATTTAAGAAACAAGACGCAAGAATTATTGTTGCAACAATGTATGAAGATAAGGCAAAGGAAGTGGTCTGTTCGGTGAGTATCTGTACGCACAGGGTCATCATGTGATATTGTATGACTTATTATACTTTATATCATATCAAGCCTCAGTCAAATCTAACATATCATACGATGCATGTATCATACCATGATATATGAAATCATGGTGATATCATGACATGTTGTGATTATGATTTCATATTTGAAAGTTCTTTTATTTGTACTATAAGTTAAATCTAACAGAAATAAAACGTTAACATAAAGTCAGTAGTTATTGAATAAATCACACTTTGAAATCACAAAATTGAAAGTTAATATTTTTATACAAAACTTGTTAGCATTTGAATATTGTAGACGTTACGCAATGAAAAGATGACACATGAAACATCTCCGCTTATTTTGTAACATGTTTAAGGCGTTTTTTCTTCATCCTTAATTATGTGACCAATCTGAATACAAAGTTTAAATAATGATAAAAATGTTGTTACTTACAATGATCTTATTAGTGTGTGATATAATGACAATGTACTACAAATTCAAGTCATATGGCAAACCAGTACTTATCTGCGCTTTGTTCCAGGCATATAAACTTGGACTTTATGGTCCAAAGATAGTCTGGATATTTAATGGTTGGTATACTCCAATGTTTTGGAAGACCAATCTTCAAAACATTGATTGTACGGAGGAAGAAATGACTAGTGTTGTGGAAGGAGCATTTTTAGCAAGTTCTGTATACTACAATCCGATAGAGGAGAGGGGTATTGCGAATCTAACAGGTAGGAGAGATAAGAGATATTTATACAGTCTTTAATTGGCGTAAATCATTATTTCTTTTTATATGAAAAATAGCATTTGTCAATAATTACATTGTATATATATTATATCTACAAAGAAATGTGCAACGTTATTAGCTGTTTTTATTAATTACATGTACATTGTACTATATAGTTTTATGAGATTTTGCTTATGATTAATTTGTATGTTTTTTAACATTAAGTGATATTTTCTAATAACACTTTTTAATATATGGTATATCATAACATATGTTTGATCTACAATTTCAATATCGTACATCTATCATAAATACTTTATCCTGAGTAAGCCGATAGCGATCACTTGCCAGGCCTGCAAAAGTATGTATAGACGTGGAAAATAACTAGCAGACCTGCGCGGATATTAAGCCGTCTATTTTTCTGATTTTCACTACTATTTTGTGACGTGTACGATATAATAATTGCAGTCTTATGTTACGGTCAATATGTAGTTTTGCGGACCTGTTAAAAAGTGATATTGACCCTGGACGAATTAGTAGTAATAGAAGTCAACATTAGTAATCATTAGTATATAAGTTTATAAAATGAAAATAGGCAATACCTATATCGGGCGAAATCATAACAGGAATTTCATTATAAGAAATGGTACGAATTTTCAGGGAACGCAAGAAAAACATGTTCAGGCAACAAGGTACCGAATATCCATAGAGCTTTGAATCAAGGGTAGATTGTGAAAAAATGGTGCTTTTTATGGCGTCAAAAGAAAAGGCATCAAACTGTAGGAATGTGTATAGATAGAATCTCTTTGCATTTCAAAGTACAAACCTGCATTCAACGGAATAATGATGCGTTTTTCAAAACAAAATGGCTAACATTTAATGACGTCACAATTTCTTTTGATAAATGACGTCACTTTGTAAACAATATTTGCAGCTGAAGTTTAAAGTGTTATAAGTATGTTATTGTATCGTTAAGGAGTCGACACTTTCTAATCTCGCATGGGTATAGGGTTAAATCGCATAATTTATTGCTTTCAATTTTCAGTTAGATACTCGTACATATGTTAACCTATGGTCACGCTTCGTCCGTACCATTATATTATTTCAAATGGCCGCGAGAATTACCTTTTATAAAAAATGAGTGACAAAGAGTAAACTTGATCATTCAGTTTTTCTTTGTTATTGTATTGCAGCCGGAGAGTTTAGAAGGCGTTACAGACAACATCCAACATATACACCAGACCTTGAGGACAATTCCTTTCTTTCTCCCTTTTGTTACGACCACATATGGGCAGCTGCATTGGCATTTAACTGCACTGCCAAACGTATGGCTGACTTAGGTTTGTTTGTGTTGTTTGCTGTTATCTCTTTATAGATGCTTTTATATTGTAAACTAACTTTTCTCAGATCGATCATTTTACCAATGTTATCATAAATCACAAGTATATAGTGTCCATATTTCTTCTTTAAAGGGACGTTCCCTATAACTGATTCAAACTAAATAACCTCCAAAATATAATAAATATAAATTTTGGAACTTAAAATAAAAGTTTCAGCTATATCGATAAAAGCAGCTGTTTTAAATAGGCTGCAGTATCGTAAACCATTTAATATTCTATGTAGAGTTGTTGATGTACAATTAATGCGATTTATAACAGAAGGCCTCTAAAATGATGAATTGTTGTAAAATAAAGCATTATTCTTTGTGCTTATTGTATTTATTTATAATTGTACGTTCATTGAATACATACATTTAATCTATGTTTCAAGAATATAATCGGCTAGATGTAGGGTATGTCCCTTTAAATTAAGATCGCCAATTAGATATACGTATATATGAAGATGCATTGTTTGTCCTCCTACAGTAGGTGAATTGTGTTTTTGCCATCAAGTTTTTTAACATTATCTACAGTATGGACTAATTCATAGACTATTTGGATTTCGTTCAATTGTTTTAAATTATAATTTGACAATGTCATATTTAGAAGAAAAAAAGTATAAGATGCGTTCTGCTTTTGATAGCATGCTTTTCATTAGAAGAATGAAAATGTTAATGTTTCTGCTTACAAGATCTTGAAGGCATTCGAGGCACTCCTATTTCCAGATTATATGACTTTGTTATGCAAAACGTTCTGTTCAATTCTGTATTTCAGTATATATCACCTTAATGTGCATCTTCGAATTCGATAGTTTTGAAAAACAAGTTGAGAAATGATCATAATTGAAGTTACATAACTTCAACTGGTAATGACTTCTTTGGACTGTGACCCATTACATGGGCAAAATGAAATTCACTTATATCATATCTTTTCAACATTCAACAATTAAAAAAAATGAGGAAGATACCCCACAAAGAGGTTTTACGAAAATATTAACAATAATTGGAGAGAACCATTTTCTTTTAAGTCAGCAGGATCACATTGAAGAATTGGCATAAATGTTTTATCCAAATTGTTAATCTTTTAATGAAGACGGAGAGACGCAGCTATTAATTAAAAGTATTTTAACCAAATACAGCAGATACTATAAATTCATACTCGACCACGATTAAGTTAAATGTACTATGTGGTTTTTGTTATAACACAAAACATTTTGATTTTGATCAAAGTTTAATAATCTGTTCTGTTATATTTTCGCTGTTGAGATTTACTGACACCTACTTTATTTATATATGAACAAGTCTCTTGTACAAGACATTAAGATAAGTAAACTTTATGACTTGCACAAGATTTCTTTTCATTCAAGATTCGACAAGAGTTGCTTTGAAAAATAAATCAAAAAGAATAGAGGGAATCTTGTCAACGGTGCACAACATTGTATATAGCATGGAATTTATGAATTTTGACGAAATTGAAAATGTATATCATGTTTTTAAGAAATGTAGTAAATGTACTTACTGAAATCTTTATATGGTGATAATTGTTCCTTACATGACTAATATCTACACTTAATATTATGTATTGTTTAAAAGGTAGAAAGACACTGTTTGAGCCTACATATTTTGTTTAAATAACATAATATACCTGTTCAATCTAGCATTGTTGCAATTTGATTATTCACAAACCTCTTTTATGTTCATTGTGAAAGTCTTTATCACCTGCGTTGTATATTAGTTCCCTTTCCCAGTATAAATTCATTAAAAGATCGACTTTTTTCCCTCAGCCAAGTCAAAATGTACAGAAAAACACAAGCATCGCTAAAAATCTCATTCTATGGCTCAAATTTTCCATACGTCTCATTTTATCACTGGGCTGACATCCAGGAAATTGTGGAAAAATAGAACAGGCTCTCCATGTATTCTCGTAAAAGGATATTTTTTCATATCTTGTAAACATAAAATATGACAAAAGCTGCTCAACGTGGGTGTTTACAAATGTTTGAACAATTCTTTTACAAGTCATACAAATGTAAACAGTACTTATCTTAATGTCTTGTACAAGAAACTTGTATATATGTAAATACGGCCTGATAAGTGTGTAAGGTCTCAAGTATGCTGATATAATGGTGTTATTGTACTAATCCAGCCTGTCATATTTCTACTTTGGGACATTTCAATATTTGTGAAAGTTTTAACTATGTTTAACCTTGTGTTTTACATAATAGCAGCCTCTTTTTTTCTCTTTTTGGAAATTTTAATATTTGAGAAAATTTCAGTTAAATTTTACCATATATTTTTTTATAATTGGTTGATTTATTGTCGTCGGTTTAATGTTATTGCTCAATACAAGTAAACAATTTAATTTTCTGTGCATTGTGTAGACTATTACCGTTCAAACATTACTTTAGATATTTTACAGGGCACAATAAAACGCTTGATATGTTCACATATGCTGATTCAGACATAAATGAAGTTATTTTCGAATGCATAAGTGAAACCTCACTAACAGGTGTATCAGGAGGAATTGTCTTCTCTAAAGGAGCTGACCCTATCAGACTTGTAAAGATAGAACGTATTCAAGGTATAATAAGTTGTAATCTAAAATATTGACCCCTTTAACTATCTTTCTTAGCTGACATTAATTGTTATTTGTAACACTCTAAATATGGAAACGTTTAAAGCGGAATTTAAAACTAAAAACAGTATAAACACGCAAATTTGAATCATTACTTAATTGTTGGTATAAGGCAATGCCTGGTTTTAAAAAGATATTTTCAGTAAAATATTTACTACAAGTAAACCTATTCAAACTATAGAGAAAGAGAAAAGAATGACTTAAACTATGTAATTCTTTATGTTTGTAAATAAACTAAATAAAATTCACTATTTGCTGTTATGTGTGTGTTTTTGAATTAGGTTTAAGGGTACTAGAAATTTGCAAGGTATTATCTTATATAACTTTAGACGGCGATAGAGTAAAAGTTGCACTGTACAGACAAGACAAGGATCCCAAATATTTTGAGTGGGTCGACAACGCTCTTGTATGGAAAGGTACTATGTTGTCTGATGTAAATATTGTAGAAGAATAGTTAGAACTGTCATGAAAAGGTAATGTTATAAGTTGTCAACTGAATTTACCACGAATTAAGAGTAAATTTGGTGCCTCGATTATTGAAATTTCTAGGTATGTAATTAGTGATTCATTGAGATTATAATCATGTTTGACTATTCTTTGATATTTTGTGATGTATGAACTACCTGTAAAGAATGATGGATGCAAATTTCACGAATTCTGCACTTCCAAATTATTGGTATCATGCAGGTTTCGATAAACATGTAGCTATCATTATTATATCAACACTTAGCGATTTACATAAAGTGTCATCTTTGACAGTGAGAGATTACGGAAACAAAACTTCACAATCCTATAAAAAGCGCTTTAGAGAATCTTAGAAATACATTAAGGGAGTGTACATTCATTCATTATTCTTTTTGAATTCCTTTCATGTTAATCAGCATTTTAATAGAAGTAGTGAATGTGCTTGTATGTT
Source organism: Saxidomus purpurata (assembly GCA_022818135.1). NCBI lineage: Eukaryota > Metazoa > Mollusca > Bivalvia > Venerida > Veneridae > Saxidomus > Saxidomus purpurata. Next base: position 22,503,817 of record JAFMSR010000013.1, read on the forward strand.
TAATCAAAGTAAGGATTCATTCTTTAACATGTAATGGATGACGATTTATATTACCTTTTGAGTCTATTTGTCCACAGAAAAATCTAAATACGTATAAACTTAAGAAAGAGTACTTATTACTTCTTAAATATTATACATACATAACTATAATCACATTGTAGAATGTACTATTCTTTATGTAGATGGAAATATCCCACGTGATTCAACGTTCGTCATCCAGGAGGAAATTAAGATACCATTAATTATGTACGTCACTATGACAACGTTATCTGCGATGGGAATCTGCCTAGCACTTTTGTTCCTTGTATTCAACGTTGTTTTCAGACACAACAGGTAACTATGATAAAGAAATGTTGTCCTTGATCATACTTTCAGCAGCAGCAATACATTAGGCTTAATTATAACTTTATATGAAGTGTTACAAATATAGAAAGACATTAGTTGAATTTATTGCATTTTAAGTCTTTCGGAATGCGGTATTCTAACGGGAAAATGTTGCACTTTAAACAGGAACAGATGTGACAGAAATAAATTGCAACCATTATTGTTGTCGTAATCTTTTCCTTGATATTTCATTCGTATTATGTTTTAATTTTAACAGAAACGTAAAACTGTCTTCGCCAAACATCAACAATATCATACTGCTCGGCTGTGTACTGTGCTACTCGTCTGTCTTTGTAAAAACGACGGAAGTGGAAAATGCGGCAATTTGCATGGTAAACGCTTGCAACTATATCGTTTGTGTAGGGCTTCCAGCAGAATAGTCATAGTGTACAATCATAGTTCTACCATTCCGAATAAAGGTCAATGGTAACAAAAGTAAACTGACCGCAATGCAAGGCTTCCAAGTCTGACCAGCTTTTTTAATTACATATGGGGGTAGAGCTTCTGAATATTTTACTTTAGGTAATTATTTTCTAAACATATCAAAATTGTTGCATTTTAGTCTTTCTTTGCTTTCTTCCTTACGAAGAAAATTGTTCGGCAAAGGCCAATTTGAAACTGTTTTTGAAGAGTAAGTAGACTAGTTATTTCTAACTGTTCTTATTTGCATGAGCTAATAAGAAATAACCATCATAGAAAAATGAGTAGACCAACACTAGAATACCACAGCGGTGCTAGCGAAATGCATTGTGGGGTTATAATTTCTTTAAAGGATAGCTCTAGATGTGTCACTGAGGGTTACTTTAATGACACTGCAAGAAAATAACCGTCTTTATACTACATGTCTTATTTGTAAAGATATATTTGCAATCAGTATCAATTTACTTGTCTTGTTTGTAATGATGTATACCCTCTGATTGATTAATTATTTGATTGCAAATTGCATTGGATTAGTCTTATAAGAAGAGAATTTCTTAGATAGACAAACTGTCTCGGTCTTTAAAGTGTCCAATTAGCACACTTGTTGTTCCTGCACTTGCATAACCCTCGTACTACGCTTTTGAAGAACTCATCCGAGTATCTGATGTTACCCTGTTTGCACTGACTCTGTAGTGCATAAAGAAAACATTTGATGTCTGCCATTAAAAAGTTTAATCATTTGACATTGATTTTTTTTTTATATTTCATCGAATATTTCTATTTTTACTAGACACAACGAGTAAGTTGATGTTTGCTGTTATATGTTTTCAGACACGGAAGTTCTTGTTCAGTCTTGGTTTTACGGTAACATTCGGTGGGCTATTTTCAAAGACATGGAGAGTTTACCGCATCTTTACTAACAAGAAACTTCTTAGACGAGTAGGTACTTAAACGACTCTTCCAGAAATCTGTCTGCAAAATTATTATCATTAATTGAACTTATAAATGATAAAAGAAACGTATTTTTACGTCACCTGCTATAAATTTAATTGTAATTTTATTCATGTATTACTAATTGTATTGAAATGACGAAATAAAACTTTTTATGCCCCCGAAGGGTGGCATATTTAAATCGCACCGTCCGTCCGTCCGTCTGTCCGTCCGTCCGTCTGTGCGTCCCCACTTACAAATTCGTGTCGAGCTGTAACTCTGTCATGCATTGAAGGATTTTAAAATAACTTGGCACACATGTCTAGCACATCAAGACAACGTGTCGCGTGCAAGACCCACGTCCCTAGCTCAAAGGTCAAGGTCACACTTGGAGTATGAAGGTTAGGGAATCCTCTATATATGCACACATTCATGTCCGGACTGTAACTTTGTCATGCATTTAAGGATTTTAAAATAACTTGGCACAAATGTCTAGCACATCAAGACGACGTGTCGCGTGCAAGACCCATGTCCCTAGCTCAAAGGTCAAGGTCATACTTAGAGTTTGAAGGTAATGGATTCCTCTATATATGCATATATGCACACATTCGTGTCCGGACTGTTACTTTGTCATGCATTGAAGGATTTTAAAATAATTTGGCACAAATGTTTAGTACATCAAGACGACGTGTCGTGTGCAAGACCCACATCCCTACCACAAAGGTCAAGGTCACACTTAGAGTTTATAGGTAATGGAATCCTGTATATATGCATACATTTGTGTCCGGACTATAACTTTATCATGCTTTGAAGGATTTTAAAATAACTTGGCACAAATGTCTAGCACATCAAGCGGATGTGTCGCGTGCAAGACCAAGTCCCTACTTCAAAGGTCAATGTCACACTTAATGTTTAAAGTAATGGAATACTGTATGCATGGTTACTCTGTCATGCATTGAAGATTACGTAGCACATATATTGAGCACATGGAGAGGACACAGACTGTGAGGCACCTCTTTCGGGGGCATTCGTCACTTGTGAGGGACAACTCTTGTTTATGAGTGTAACTGTTTCTACACTTTGAGGTAAGAAGCTCACTCTAATTTTGCATTAACCTACGACAATCGCTAGACACATGAGTTTGGTGTCCATAGTTGACTTTGTAATAATTATTCTTTGAATGTCAAGTATCTGTTTCAGTCAATTAAAGATTACCAGCTGCTGGCTATAATTGGTGCTTTATTCAGTGTAGTTTTCCTGGTGTTAATTCTATGGACGATATTAAGTCCCCATGAAGTGATGATAAAGGAATTGAAAAAAGAGGCAAGTACTATACATTACCGGTATTATGCTGACAAGATTTTTAAGTGAACAAACGTCCTACGCTTTTTATATGATAAGTTTCATCACCTTAAACCAATTTTTGATACGAAAGACCTAGCTTCAAAAAACCTTTCGCAGCAGGAATTGAACGATTGACACATTGATAGCGTGCTTAGTATTCATATCTCAGTCAAAGATTGAAAATAACTATGTATACATGAAGGTTAATAAACGGAATAGTTTCAAACTGATGATAAAATTAACCTTAAAGTCAAATAAAATGCTGTCGATATTTTGCAGGTGGATATAGGTGATAGTTACTTTTACTTATCATTTCAGACATATGCACAATTATGTGCTTTACTAAAGGTATAAAACAACAAAATACAAAAGGAAGCCATTAATCACTCTTACATCAGACATATATTCACAATGTAGTGTGTCAATTATTTATTAGCAAATAGATGTATTGCAAATGCATATTTGATTGACAGAACTCCATACAAAGTGTATATAGTTGACATTTATTCTTTAAACATACACGCTGCAAATAATGAACAAATTCATGTTTTTCCTTTCAGGTGTATATGATCGGAAACGACGCTGAAGTTCGTCCATTTGTACGAATTTGTCGTTCAGAGTTCTCTACATACTTCTCATGGACTTTATACATAATACAGGGCGCGTTGTTAACTTTCGGAGCGTTCCTTGCTTGGGAAACTAGACATGTATGTTAATCATATTTCAATTTTAGTTACAGTAACAGCTAAATGGCAAAACATGTGATATTGATATAACTTTCATTTCCACTGTATTATGTTTATTTTTAAAACTGATATATGGTTGAGACTTGGACAGATATGTTAGAAGGGACAGGTTTGAAAGATTTTCAGCACTTTCAAAGGTCCATTACTAACACCAAATAGAATTTTCTTTTATTTCTGGAATTGTAACAGGGAAATACAGTTTGAAACTGGCTTCTGAAACTTTACCATAGCCATTCCCTGTTTGAAATACTGCTGCAGAAAAACGAGTGAATGTTTAAGTATTTCCTTAGATTGACCTGGGTAGTCTTTTTGTCCTACTTTCGCTTAATTGAATGTTGTAAACAGTCAGACATATACTTTGCACATCATTCGAGGTAAGTTCATTAATTATAAATCAAAATAGACATGCGTATTTATATTAAACCTATTTACAGCCTCTCTCTGGGAGATATCTGGAAAATTACAAAGATATTTGAAAACAGGAAAACCTACTTTCGTGTTTGAAAAGATAAATTATGATGTATGAATTCTTTTGTTAAACTCAAATTTTCAGCACAATATGGTCACATTCAATGCAGTATGTTATATTTTTCCATCTGAAAAGACGCCCGTTACGATTCCATAATTTAAAAAAAAAATTATTTGGTGTTAGTGATAGACCTTTAAGAAGACAATATTTGACTTAAAGTTCTCTTAAAACATTTGGACAATGTAGCTTGCAGTGTTTATTTTATTTGTCCGAGTTTCATTATTCTAACATGACTCATGATTTTGTTTCTGTGTAGAACGATTATGTTTTATTATACTATAAACAAAAATGACGTCAAATTGTACCGCATTGCGTTAAATAAATATCAGCATAGAAAATAACGCTTTGCATGTATGTACCTTTTGTACTATTTTGCCATTATATGAAACGAAATAACAACCTTTTCAACGTTGATGCGCAATTATAAACTTAGTTCATTAACACCCAGTATAATTCCAAATCATTTAACATCGCGGGAACGGACAGCATTTCATAAATAACACCTAAAATTAGGTCGTATAATTTGTCCTCAAAATTGAAATACTGTCTGTAACAGATGTATATCTCTTGTTTTATCCTCTTCCAAGTATTATACTATTGAGCTTCATACAGTAGATTATTTCGCTGAATGTACTTGTGTAATGCAACAAGGGCAGTCAATAAAAGATCCATTAACTACGTTAATACCTAATTTTCACAGTCATGCTTAGAGGAAATAGGCTTTGTATTAGCTAATTTATATATTTCCTGTTGTAATTTATCATTATAGGCTACGGAGTAATTACAAAACATTCAACTGTGATCTATAGTCAAAGTTTGTAAACACTTCCTATGCATTTACGAAACCTTCCGCACTTTCACTCAGTTCATTGACTAGAGTCAGTGAACCCGATTTCGCACACGTTTCATGATAAATTAACTATTCCAACACTATTGAAAATTTTGATAAATACGCAAAGAAGGATTTGAACGTTATTTAGATATATTACAAAGTATATCACTCTAAACGTCCGGAACTATTTTTGGCTGCTGAAATTCCCGCCCGCGTAATTGCACACAACATTTGCGAGTGTGCATGTATTAATACGCTTAGATTGACATTACTATGATTGAAGTCACGTGATTAACTCAAATCGTTGTAAAATTTACTACACTTCCGGTATCGCCTGTAGTATTAGCAATAACAAAATAATACGAAAGATGTTTGATGACGGAGCAAAAAAGATCAGTCAAAGTAGAGTTCAAAGCAGCAAGTTTATGTTAGCGCAGTAAATAGTACCCCTTCGAACTTTTTTGTTTATATTAACGTGTTACAATGGAAATAAATGTTACTTTTGAGTGATTAACCGTTTAGTATATCACTGACACACCAAACCTTTAATAAAAATAATCATTCTTTCAGATTTTTTTATACTTTCAATTCCTTCTATAATGACGTCAAATTCCTGGTCCGCTCGATTAAAAGCCGGTTCACCAAAAATTGTAGAACCTGTGTCCGCACGACCTGCATTTTTAGAACAACACAGCAATGAACAAATCAAGTTTATGAAAAAGATAGAAAAATTTGTAAAAGTTTTATCCATTCACATTTTTTGTCTTTTGTATATATAATATAATATCATGAATAACCTACTGTTAAACTATATGTTCTTCAAATTTATGCAATGGCTGTAACATACTGTCCAGACTTCACAACATCAATTCTTTGTAACAAAGCTCAGCTAAAACTTTAGCATATAGTCACTGGGCTGTCCTGTACTGTAGAATAAATTGCTCGATTAAATATTTTACTGTCCGAAAGTATGAAAAATGCACACTCAATCTCAACTAAACGTTGGGGAGAACAACAATAATTTATGATTATTTGCATTATTCTACGTAAACAATATGAGAGAACTTACAGATTTGGCGAATTGGATAATAATAGATTAAAAAAGATGACTGTGGCATTTCACTTTTTAAAACATGACACTTGTATTGAATTTTGTTATTTTTTTTAAACTGACCTTGTGAAAATGTGTATGATTTGTTTATGTTTACGTCTGATCTTTCAAAAGCGAGGCTCACAAGAAGGATCCCTCCAATGTTTTCTTTCACTTTATGACCACCCAAATCATGTAAATACAAAAGTTAAATCAGCGAAACTAGGTGTGTGAATTCGCGTCATGTGCTTAATCGGGTACACTGACACAAGTGTATGAATAAGTTGTTGGTTTTGTACTCCGGGTATAAATTGTCTTATCGTGTCCGAATTGCACACCGAGCTGCTTTCTCTAGAAGAGCAAGTGAAATCGGCGACTTTCCTCACGATAACGATGGAGTCAGTTTCAAATCGGAACATTCCATAGATCCTCCAAACATAAATAACCTGTTCAAAGAACATACATGTACAATGATAAATAAATACAACTTCAAACAACGACTTGTATCGAACAATGCCTCATTTTAGTACAAATGTTAAAATAATCAACATTGAGATCTACTGTAACAGTTATAAATCGTTTCCCACCCATTAATTATACAACAACAATTTTGCAAAGATAATTGAATGCTATCGGTACTGCAGCATATTCTAAAATGCTGGTTTTACCGATAATGACTGAAATGCATAACTTTTAGCTTAATATTCATATTATTTGTACTTTTAAACTTTTTTAATTGACACCAGTTTTGGGAAAGCCTCTTTAACCGCTAGTATCAATAAGGTACTATAACAATTATGCGGAAATAATTTTCATGGTATATTTAGGGAACAAAAATACACAAAACAAAAAAACCCATAAATTTGAAGGTATTAATTCTCAAAGTCGACTTATGTGATAAATTAAACCTATTAAATATCAGCTGCACATTAGTATCAGTTCATGTTTCATGCAATCACTTGGTGAGATGAGCAAACGTCGTTATGTGCGTTTTTTTACAAATACATAACGAAAGGAATAGTTTGAGTATATTCTTTTTATTTTATACCAAAATGTCTTTCATAGGTCTTTGTGTATATCACACTCTTATTTCAACGACACTTTAAATTGTCTGTCTCTAAAAACGAATAGAAAGTAGACGTCATAAACTGAACGGAACAAATGATAAAACCTGAATGAGATTGTAATGAGGGTCGTAGATGACTTCATAATATATTTAGCAATCTGCATTGATGATCATACATCAGCGTTTTCGGTTTATGTTGTACATACACATAACATGTATACAGCTGTGAAAAATGTTGACATGAAAATGAGCTGAATTCCTACAGTTTCTCAAGTTAAGAGTAGATCTTCAATTACTAAACTGCAGGTGAAGATACAAGCTCTGAATGACTCGCATCAGATCGGACTATGTTTATACAATGTGGTCATCTTGAGTGCTGTTGGTCTGACGCTGTCTTTACTTCTGGTTGACCAGGAAGTGATGTTGTATGGTATCACATCTGGTTGCCTTCTCATCGGTACTTCTTTGACACAAGCTGTTATCTTCATACCGAAGGTAAATATTGTAAAACACTCTTTTAACATACATGGTTGTTTGCGTTTTGATTTCATTCTAGTATATCTGCATATAGGTTTCTCCTTGACAAGAATAGAAATATTATATGTCAATTCCTTTTTTCTAAAGGCACGACATAACTAAAATCAAAACTGTATATGGTAAACTCTATAACCAAAGAACCGTTTAGTAATGGTAGTTTTGAACAATTTTTATCTTAAGCCAAAAAAAGTTTGTGCAATGTGTAATAAACTGTTAGTTACTATAACCAAAACATTACACAACGTACCTTTGGGGCTCATGTCGGAAATCTCAGAGAATCAGGTAGCCGGTATACACACATAAAAAAATCTTCAAGAAACATCGAAAAAAGGCATTCATCGAAGACAAAAAAAAAACAAATAAAATTTTTCAAAGGTGCGCCTTAATTGCAAGCTGTGGTACAGTAATGAGGACATTTCATAAATTGAACACGTGATCATTGTCGAACTAAAAATAGCTTCCTCATTTGTTATTCAGTTTTTGTATCACGAAACGCTCTGACTAAAAATCAAAATTTTAATGTTTCGCAATTAAGTATGTCAATGTTTAGGCATTATGTTATATTTATCACCTAAAACTTCTTGTTTGTATAGTTAATTTCCATCTTTACACATAATAATAATAATGTTGTCATTCAGATTTAATCTCTTTACTTTTCCAAAAAAGTTGGTTGCTATGGATAGTGTATATTTCTTAAAAAATAGCTATTCTTTGGCAACACTTGTTGCTCTTTCACGAAAACGTCGAATACGTATTCTACTCAAATAAGACTCTCTGTTTGGCATTTCGTTCATGTTAAAAGTTAAAATCATCCGTTTACACATTTGTAGATAAAGTTCAACGATATTTAAGGTTGGTGTGTGTCACTGAATAATTTGTAAATTCAGCCTAATTTTATTTACTTATAAAAGTGGAATAAAACCTTAAAACAAAACAATATGCACATGTGATTTTAATTTTGTTTCAGATTCATGCCGTCTACAATAAAGTGGAAGTGTCTGCTACAACCGGAAATACACTTGTTGCAGCTTCAATGACGCAAGGCTCTGCCTTGGAAACAGTTGCAACACGAGCAACCAATTCACAATCGTTGCCATCATAGCATAGTCCCTCCTTTTGCACTTAACGTAGAAATACAATACGTACCTAAGCCAGGAGTAAATGATTTTATTTTTAGATCTATGGACCTTATAGTTGCACTTCGTTATTCGACTTTAAGGAGTGTCCATCAAATAGGTAAATTAGCATGATAAAACGGTAACTTTCAGAAAGGAGTGTTGAATTTAATAGCCATTGGTGCTTTGGGTTGGCACTTCATTTCCATAAACTAAATACCGAATTTTTTAAAATATATTTTAGAAATTAAGCAATTACTCCGAGGTCTGATTTATTGACAAAATCATCAACATCAATACAAGATTTTTGTATATTTTCATTTGGAAAAAAGTGAAACATTTGTTTTATATACAATTATTTTTGTAGGGTTATAAATATATATTTTAAGTGATCACAAATTAACGTCAATGTTTTTGCGGCATGTCTTCATTTGCAGAAAAGAATGTTTATGTATTGTGACTTGTTTCGTCCATTTGTGTTTACTAAATTGTCAAACCTATAATGTATAATGCTTTTAAACGTTTATGCGTAATAATAACCCAAATTTGCAAATACTGAAATGAGGAACTTTTAAGTATGCGGAAAGTGCTTGAAATTACACCGTTTCATTGAAAGAATTCTCAATATTCCTCTCCGGTAGAGAACATCCCTTCCACAACCATCTCATACCAACACCCTCTTCCTCAGCCATGTCTACAACTGCGTTCACTTCATTCGTCATATTTATAAGGTTCAATTTAAAATGTGGGAGTTTCTTTTCTGCGGTGACAATATTTCTGCATTTGCTGTGGCCATACAGGACGTCCCAGAAATCAAATCCTGAGATTGATTGACACAGTTTGCATATAAACGCATGTATACGTCAGTATACTTCCTTAACATGTATGTAGTTAAATGATAATGAACAAAACATGTTATGGATGCAGATGGTTTATATTAAGTAATCAAACTCATGTAAAAATACATATATTTCTCTCATTTCATGATTATATGAACAAAAGAGAGTTAGTTTGTTACACTATTTAAAGAGGCTCATAGAAAACAGGTACTATACATCACGAAATAGTGCATATACAAAAGAGATGTTGTGTAGCGTTACATCAGAAACATATTTAGCAAGAAATCATGTACAATAACATGCCATTATATCTTATTGTCATTTTGCATATACTGTTCACAAATTAATTGGAAATTAAACCGTTATTTATTGAATAGAGAACTTAATTTTATATACTAGTTTATACGGCAAACAACTAATGTGTTTCTTCCTATCAATATTTGTAAAACCTTGATGTAGTACATGTATACTTGTAAAACGGGTCTGCAAATAATAAAAACTTGACCATTTAAACTAGTTTGTTACTTTCAGTTTCGAGACATGGGGGTAGACATGACTGTGTTCTTTGTGTTCAATCCATAGCCAATCTTAAGTTGCTAAACTCAAGTCTGAAAAGTAATCATGCTTCATTTGTACAAACGCAGAATTTGGATTTGCAGCAGGAGAAAACTTGACATTTACACGGTATATTTGAGGTGGACCCTTTCTACTAATTCATTTTTACTCCCATTTTGCACATGAAACATGAAAATAATGAGCCAAGATAACGAGAATTGCAGATAATATTGACAAAATGCGATGTTTTGTACGGTTTATGTTTATGTACGTTTTTGGTACGTGGCATTCCCTGTTTGATATTATTTTTGTTTTTATTAGTTATTTATACATGTTATAACATTTTGGTCAAAACTAGACTATATTTAGGAAATAGATTTCTCATTTGAGTGATTTACCGGTTAGTATATCACTGTGTGGAGTGTAGATTCGTAGTAATCTAATCACGGAGGCTGAAGGCCTGAGTGATTAATTATGGAGCATCTAAATGACAAACAGTGATATACTAACCGGTATATCACTCAAAAGTAAAATCTATTTCCATTCTAACACGTTAAATTAAACATAAAATGTTGGAAGGGGTACTATTTGATGCGCTTACATGAAGTCGCTGCCTTGAACTTGTAGCATTCCGTGCATTCCTTGCATTTCATGACATTTTCGCTGTTCTTCTTTACTCCTCAAATAAAACGCTATTGAATTTCGTCTTTTTTTGTTGTTGCTGATATTACTGGTAATACCGGAAGTGTAGAAAATTTTACTACGATTTGTTTTACATCACGTGAATTCATTCACAACAATACAAATCCAAGCGTATAAGCGCATGCACACTCATAGGAGGGAGGGAATTTCAGCAGCCAAAAATATTTCCGGACGTCTACAGTAATATACTTAATAGTTTATCACGCTCAAATTATTCTTTGCGTATATAGGAGAAATTTTCAATAGTGTTAGAATTGATAATTGACAATAATTTTGAGAAATGCAATGCCTTTTTCGCAATATTGAGAGTAAGCAACACGAAATATTGTGCAATTGCTGTAATCTGTCAACACCTGATAGGGATTTTACTATAACAAGGCAATTAATGATAGTCATTCAATTCTACAATGTTTCAAGAAGTATCAAAACAAGTTGTTAATTTCGAATTTGGCGGATCATTGATCAGAATCGTAAACAGAATCTTCAAAACAGAGTTCGTTGATCTAACAAACCGGAAACTCTTTATAAACATCTTTCTGAAGGGAAATCGATAGTAAATAACTTTTGCAGATTCCTGATACTGCACATTCATTGTGTATTTCCAAATTGGACCAGTGATGAGACTTTTTATATTTTCATATAAACATTTTAAGAGAAGTAGAACGTTGCCTGTGAAGGTCCTGCTTGAATAAAAATCATTAACGACCAGAAGCGTTGAAATCTGCCACTTTCTTAACTTTGCGATCGGTTTCCTCTATCACCTTGTGAGGAAGGTAATCCGCAAGGTACTCAAAGTTATATCATTATAGTTATACAAAACGACCATATTACAATATGATCAAGAGAGATGCTTAAACACAATGTGTGCTTTGAAACAATTTATTAAGAAATAAGTGATAATTACTTCTCTATACTAGACGACTTTGGTGGATTTTCAGTTCCCGGTTGTGATAGTTTAAGTGAATAAAGAGTCTTTGTTTTCTGTGACAGACAAAACATCAGGATATTCACCCATACTAACAGATATATTTTAAAATAGATTTATAAACCACATTTGTTAGTAAGAACCTACATAATTTTCCATAAGAAATACTGACTACAGAAAAACTACTTCCTAAACAATATATGGACACAAAAAACAGGTCAGTTAAGAACACTCATCGCCGGTTTCCCATATGAAAACAAACATTAAGGTGGTATGCGCCTCAAATATTTTGTTCGAATTTTCTCATGAAATTGGAACAATTTACAAAGGCAAAACGCTACAGCTTAAAAACCTGCAGTAAAGCGCGCTAGTAAAGAAATGACGTCAGTAGCTATTTTTGAAGCACTACTGAAGCGAAAGTTAACAAGATATTAAAAAAAGAAATTCGCTGTGAAATCGGATATATGCTGAAATTTACATGGTGCAAATGTGAGAAGAGAATCCGAGAAATGAATTTGAGGCGCATTTCACCTTAACAAGAAATACTGCATTATACCAAGGGAATAGCATGAAATAGCGTACTGTGCAAAAGTGACGTCAGTGGCAATGTTTGGGGCACAACAGCATTGAAACCGTAAGATATATGAAATCGGATTTCCATCGGAATTATCTTCAATTATGCACAGTGTAAATTTCATAAGAAAATTCGAACAAAATATTTGAAGCGCATACTACCTTAATTACTACATTACGACGATGCCAGTCATACATAGAAAGTGGAGTTTCGACGTACCCATTTACACCTAGATTTTTATAATGAGATCTTCTGATTTCAAATGTGAGCATTACTTTATTCTAAATAATGGTGTACATTTGTATTGTAAAATATGATCCAAAAGACTAACAACATTGATTAACTGATTCAAAAAGTTAATATTCCAATAGACGCCAAGTACGAATGGATTATTACAGTTAAATTATAGGGAAATTTAGTTTCTTTTTTTGTTGTTTGTTTTTTTAAGTCTGAGATAATTCTGTTTTTTATGACAAACGTTATAGAATATGTTGTAATAGTTACCTTATGTAAGCGGATCATTTTTTGTAACTGAAACTCTGGTCATTTTAAACGACCATTACCTTTCTATGTGACCCTATAATCTCTGCCAAAATGAAACAAATAAAATTTGATTCAGCCAAATAAATTCATGGTTTGTTTCCATTTGAATGAAGTACCTTTAGGGTGGTGATTAAAGTCCCGATTTAGTCTCAAATCGGTACATTCTATTTTGCCTTGCGATGCGATTAACATGTGGGCTCAAGACTGGCCATTTTACTCTTTAAGATATTTATATAATATCTATCTTGGGCTTATTTAGCAAAAACACAGCAAGAACATGTCGTAACTTGATTAGAAGAAAATATTTTTTTCAGTTACAAGCTCTCATAGCGTATTTATGCCTCTTCGTCTAATTAATTGTTAATGGACAAAGGTTTTTAACCATCTACATTTGTAGAACTAACGAACAGTACTCGACGATCTTCCGCTAATGACAAAAGACAGTTTAATAGCTAATTCATTAAAGGAGCTGATACGTCATTAAAGTAATTGTCCAAGTTTATCGTCCCACTTATGCGGGCAGCATTAACAGCTTTAATGTGTACAATATATATTTAGCGTACATTGACATAGTGGAAAACGACCAAATGTAATTGTTCTATTTAGTCTCCTAATATTCCAAAACAAAAATAGAATTGCATTCGCTTAACTGTTTGACATGTTAAATATACATAAAAAAAAAATGTTCAAAAAAATCAAAATTATAAAGCGTTATAAAGCGTCACAAACGCTTTTGAAATTTCGATACAAACATATAATGTAGCGGCATCGTTAAACCCAACTCATCAATGTTTGAAACTGATTTTCTCAAATTTCTACCGAGATGTTTAGTTTTGTTGTTGATTCTAGCAATTACTTTAAATTTTTTATTTTAGTATTTCATTTTGAAGAAATTAATTTTTTGTCACCGGCAACGAGTGGCTTTAACCACTACTATTAGCAGCGGAAGTAGTTACATGGTTTTGCTACATGCAAAGTTTAAATAACTGTTGTCCGACTCTCTTGCGAAATGTTAAAGCTAATGTGTTTGATATAAAATTTACAATATATCTAGATAAGAAGAGGAAATAGCATTTTCAATTTGTGAGATATATGAATCTATAGAGTCTTAGATTACATTTTAAATAACGGAACTTGACATGTTATTCATTTAATATCAACCTTTTCCCCTTTTATAATGTTATGAAATAATTGAAATCATATTGGCCTTATCATTGGGCTTCAGACAGTTGTATTGGCCTTCGGCCGCAAAAACAAGGCCAATACGACTTCCATTCATTTCATCAATTTTATTAAACAACTATATAATATTTTACCAATACATCTTTATATGTTACTTATCCGTATCTACGTACTAAACATTGAGAACAAAATTCCGTTCGGGCGAAATGTTTAAAAAAATTGCTAGTTTTAAAATGGCGTCAAGAACTACAGAAACAAGTACAGTAGGGTCCCGTCCCCCCATTGGCCGGTGTGTGTGGGGGGAATCGTCAAATCTGATCGGCTAGATTCCGTATTTGGCCGAGTTTTTCCATATTGGCCGTGCATTTCTTGTATTGGCCGACTTCTTTCCGTATTGGCATATGGTGTTTATTGGTGAAGCTTCTACCATATTGCAAGAATAAATTAACCAATATCACGTCTAATATTATAATAATGCTTTATAATTGTGTTTATGTTTACTAGTTGCACCATTATATCCGAACATTCACAAGTTATATATACTTTATACACTTAACCGATTTAGAAACACAAATATGTACCTTGTTGAACATTTTTATTTGAATGATGCTACATTGTATTGTTTTTATTTTATTGTTGTCATTTTTTGCGATGAATTCTTGAAACTTTTACAAGAATTCAATTTTATATTGTTTGTGTTGTGTATGAAATTTGAATAAATTTGAAACACAGTAACACTGTTAAAATAAATATTTTGCCACTTTTGCGTTTTTAAACCGGTTGTAGTGTTTTATGTGAGAAGTTTTCGCATATTTTCATGCTTCTGAATTTCAACTTTAAATTATACTTATTGACTCTCATAAGCTTTAGGGCTATCAGTAATTACAAAATGCCGTAATATCATCGTTAATGTGATGATTATATTGAGTGGTTTTCAACTGCTTTAGATTTTAGAACATTACAGAAGAATGACTAAAAGAGGGCACAATGAATGTACGTTTATGCACTGTCTTTGTGCAAAGAATTCAAAAGCCACTTCCGCCCTTATCGGATAGATCTTTTTCTGTGATCAGAAAAAGTACTGCGCGACTGAGGCACCTAAAATATTCATAATTAATACATTCTATACATTTTTATGTCTAAATTCCTCATTTGCTGAATTCTCGAACGGACATGAACTTTTTGATGTCGCTAATGAACGTTCCACTTGTATGCCAAGGTGACGCGTACTGGTGAATTAAATTTGTGCTGTATTAGGCCAAATCTACTTACTCGTGAAATCTCACGTTTAAATTAGAGCGAAAGCGATATTCATATTTCTACGGAAACCTATTTGAGACATTTAGTCTTAATTTTTATGCATTACCGATAGTGTATTACGCATCATGCATTAGTTCTTTGTTTTTATATTATGTGTTAGGCCTCATTAACTACGTTTTCGATATTTTCGACATTACCTCGTTATTGTAGAAGTGAAGAAGGAAACGACAGTACTAGTATTGGAAAACAAAACTGCATTAACGTGCGAAAAGAGAAGCAGAAGTCAATAATGAGGGCAGAAGTGTACTAAAGCGTATTATGACATTTTGTTTTCCTTTTTATGCATTATGTATTATGCAAAACCTCTTACGTGTTATGTGTTACGTCTTAAAATTTACTTGTTACCTCGTATTCGTAAAAGTGAAGCGGAAAACGATCATATTGGATAACAAAAATGTTGGACGGAACACACATGACATGTGAAAAGTGAAGAAGAAATTACAGATATGTACAGAAGCACATTTAGAGTTAAAACTTGTGTGTTACTTCTTGTGACTTCGCACTTCTGACTTATGTGTTACGACTTATGACTTAACACTTGCTAGCACTAGTGTCTTCTGTGTTGCGACTTTTAACTTCTGGCATAATAAGCAAGATCTACTTTAAACATCTAGCCATATTTACTTGGCTGATAGAGAGGATGCCCGTTAACCGTTTCCCGTTTCATTTCTACGAGTACAGGGTAATATGTAACATCTAGGACGTAGTTTATGCTACCTAACACATAAAATAGAATCCGTAAGAGTTAATGAATAATACATAACATAACAGGTAATGCAAATAAATTAAGACAAAATGTCCCTATAAAGCTTCCGTATATTTTCACAGGTGTCATTAATCTATTTAATTTTTTTCTCAGTAATTCCACCATACAATTATATTCGTTGAGTGTCTTCCGTAATTTGAAGAAATTAGTTACGTTTGATTGTCTCTGAGCTATTTAATATGTACCTTTTATTGGATGAAAAATAACGAGTCACATATCCCTTCGATATCATTGCTAGACATCAGTTGCCACATTATGCGTACGTGTTGCCTATTTTACAATACCAACCTTTAAAAGGTTAAGCTGATGAGCCATGTGAACATGTATTTGATTGAATAATTTGTCACATTGTTCTTGTAACTGCCGGAAGCTTAGGAGGAGACTAGGTTTCCTGTCTATTACTAGTGAAAGTTGGAGCGGAGGTGACTCGTGCTTAACTACTCGATAACGTGATTGCCAACGAAAATATATTACAGGATTTTAACTTGACGTACGTATGTATATTTCTTTTCCTTTCATCACAAAATGATATGGTATTCAGGTAATGAATAAATTTTAGTGTTTTGTATGTAAGAATTTTCTTAAAATGATCATTCAATGATGCCGTTAATTAAGACGGAATGGCAAAATAAATAATTTCGTCAAATTTATAAAAAACATTCTGTACAGATTTATAATTAATTTACAACTGTAAAACTATTGAACTGCATATGTTCCTTGAAAATTGATTTGTGTTGCTGCCGTAGCGCAGTGGAAACGCATTCTCCTCAGGACAGGATTCAAAAGCGTACTTGGTAGCGTACTTGGGCATGACATGCCTCTGTCATCGAGGTTGATTTTAAAGTAAAATCTGAGAGCAATTAGCATTAAGTTGTATGAACTTGCTTTATCGGGGAAAAATAAATTAGTTTAGATTAGAAAATTGAAAAAGAGGAAACAGGGTCTTCAATTTACAAAGTTAATTGACTACATATAAAACGTACAAACACTTTTATGGCCATGCTTAATGGAAAACGCTTTGTATTGGCCACTTACAATATTTCCTGTTTTATTTAATCATGTCATGTCTAATGTCCAATCACGAAACATTTGCCTGATCTACAGTTATTTAGGAACTTTGTGTTTGCCCTTGTCTTTGCACAGAATGTGAATAAAAGTACATTAACTTGATCGTTGTGTCAGAATCGCGTGACTTTACAATGCAAAATTATGAGAATTAATGCATAGTACGAAAAATGTTTAGAACACCTACAAGATATACTGTAAATTACTTATTCGTGTATAAATGACCTAATGAAATGGGATGCACAATGAGGAAACTGCTCCTGAGAAGAGTTATTGCTAAATGTGTCATAATAAAGCAGTTTCCAACAAATCGTATTCCTAACACATCTTTACCAGCTTCTTGATATTACTTTTATTTAGCTACGGTCCATGTATACATCATTTGCTTTATACATCTCCTTCCATGAATGAGTAGCAATATACATGTACTTGGCATCACTTGGTTCAGATATTTGTAGCTAGGTTCATGTATCAATAATAAAGTCCTGTCATTAACAAATGCCGTAGTTTTATCAAAAGTATACATTGAATTGTTTCGCCAAGGCCTAACTATGTCGTAAAAAAGTTTAAAGTTAACTTTAAATTTAACTGCACCCGTTTATTTTGTGCAAAGTGGATTTCAAAACGACAGAGATATTGAGGTATTAAACACATTAACCATTTTACAAGTCATTTTGCAATATAAACTACACGACTGAAATACGAGACTGTATATGCAACATTTAGACTTGATGACGAACTAACTCAACATACTTGAGTAAGTATGTGGTGTATATTGACATTAATGCACTTTATTTACACAGTATTTTAGATGGTTACAGCTTTTAAAATCGACAAATCGTCTGTCAAAGATGATACCGGTCTTGGTACAATATGATAAACCTAGGTCCAAATGTTTAAGCCATAGTAAGGGTCTTTAATAGATAAAGCTTGTCTTGGCGGTAGGAGTCCACTAGACAATGCTTTATGTCAAATAAATAACTTTTTGTAAAGGACCACCCAAGGAACATAACTGTCAAGTGTCATTAATTTCTGTCAATCCGTTTAGGAGACATTGTTAGAAGAAAATGTCTGACACACGTTCGCACGCACATACGACGCACACGGACGACAGACATGCGATCACAATATCTCAACCCGAGCACAAAGTGCTCATGTGAGCTATAAAAGAACGAAATACGTCGATTGTCTTGCTTGGCAACGGAATATTACAGGGAAAAACGAGAACATTCGTGATCTTAGAATTCTAATTTATTGTCTAATAAACAGGTTACGATATCTACCTTATTATTTTTATTATTCATATTACATAAAATTTGATATTTCATTAAACATTGAAAACACTTTGTGGAATGAAAACTAGAATTTACCAATTAGTCTTGTCATAATCCGTTGTACTGTAAAACGTTTTAAAAATGGATTTAAATATGAATCCTTTGATGTTTTGCCTGAGATTTTGTCGATATGTTATATTAAAGCTTCTTAAAAGGAAACTTGTTAAATGCAGTAAAGATAAATAATATATTGAATGTCATTCAATACAGACACTGCATCAATACTATAGAAAGGTTGGGAAAATAAATAAAAGTGTCTATATTCATGAAA
Source organism: Saxidomus purpurata (assembly GCA_022818135.1). Lineage (NCBI taxonomy): Eukaryota > Metazoa > Mollusca > Bivalvia > Venerida > Veneridae > Saxidomus > Saxidomus purpurata. Next base: position 22,522,886 of record JAFMSR010000013.1, read on the forward strand.
GCAAGACCTGTTAAAGACTTCTTGGTGTAAATCTTTAAAAAGGACAAGACGGAAATTACCTTAAAACCTTGTGAGTATAAAATATCACTATTTTAGTATATTAAGACAGTTTCATCCTGAAGAGGCTAGTCGCTATTGAATTATTTTAAAGAGAGGGAGATGTGGAAAAGTGTTTGTGTAACATAAGAATCTTTTTGAAACATTTAACAAGATAAAGAAAAAAGCAGGACAATCTTTCAGATAACAAAATATCTTTAGACGCAACATTTCAAACCCCAGACCTAACGGTAAGTACAGTACATGTTAAAAAAATATAGTGCAGTATTGTTTTCAATGATATTGCAAAAAATAAAAAAGATAGCAACTCTTTTTCGTGAACAAACGACTTGAAGACGAAAGAAGGGCATATGCTTACATTGATTAAGAGTAAATAGAACATGGTTCTATCATTATTCTATAATAAATGATACGTTACAACAATAAAAAGCCTTAAGGCTTAATTATGTTTACGACATCATAAAGTTGTAATCAGCTTTCCAATTCGATGTTTCCTTCAAATTACATGTGTAAAATAAAGCATGGTAATACAACTAAAATGTATCATTCTTACTGTTCACGAAATTAAAGATATATAAGTATAAGCCGTATCGGTATGTTTATTTTAGTACAAAAACCTTAACATGTAAAGATACTTCAATAGATAAGGTAACTTACAATCATTCAACACCAAGAGTGCCGTCTTGTGAAACTTTCAATAACAAACATGCCTATGTGACTCATATACAACGTGATTATATAACAATATGAACATATTTGATAATTTTCATAACCATGAAAAAACGTCATAGACCATTAATACTTTATCTATAAAAGTAAACGTCTTATGTCGGCTGTACCCAAGGCTGAATGGCAATTACGCACTACTTTATAAATCACGAAAACTTCATGGGATACCAAACTGCCACACTTATCGGAGCTTATGAACCAAGGGAAATAAATGTTAGTCAAATTCATCAATTCAAACGACAAAAATTTCATTTTTTAATATTTCATTTTTTTTGCAGTTTTGCACAGTCCAAGGGTGTAAATTGCATATGGACTCCCATTATTCGCAAAGTGGTAATAAATGTAGAAATTGGTGCTTCAGAGTCTGCAAACAATTTAGAGATATTCATTGCGAAGAGTTATGTCAACAAATACCACCAATGTCAAAGAAGAGTATCACTGATAAAGTCTCTGAATCTTGTATGAATTTATTTGTTGATAAGTGGATGAATGATATAAATGCTAAATTTGGCACAAGTAAAAGAGGCAAGAACAAGTTACGTACATATAAACTTTTTAAAACAAATTTTGAGACAGAACAATATTGTAAAAGTATTATGTCATGTTCACATAGATCAGCTTTGGCAAATTTCGAATAGGTGTTGCTCCAATACGTATTGAAACTGGCAGATACGAAAGACTAGAAATTAATGAAAGGCTATGTCCATTTTGTCAAAATAAAATTGAAAGTGAGAAACATGTTATTATGGAATGTCCGTTATATGATGATCTACGTAATGAGATTTTTAGTAAAGCAAAACATATAAACTCTGGTTTTATCATTACTCTGGTTCCGAACAGTTCATACATATCTTTACCAGTAAAGAGCTTGTTCGATTTACAGCCAAAACCTGCTTTCTTATTCTTAGAAGAAGAAGTGACTTCGTATATAAGTAGGTTAGGTATTTTATTTTGTCTTAGTTTTATGTGAAGTTGCATGTCTATATGTTATGTATGCATGTAATGGTTGATATTTTATAAATATACATGTTAAATGTATATATAGTCCTATACATGTATGTACTTTTAGCATACAGCATAATTTCCTTGTTAATCAGGTCATTTCATATCTGATATGAGTTGATAAGGGTGTTAGTAAAAGTTAAAGTAGAGGCATTTGCCTACATATTCACACTCAGTATTTTAACTGTGAATGGTTTTAAGTACATTTTAACAGACTGGAACGCATTCTCCTAGTCCTGAAACATTATTGTGATAAACAATGTATACCAGTTTATATATCTACACAAGATATTTCATGGTAGGTCATATTTTAGGCTGAACTTGTCAGTATGAGATTCTTTCTGTTTCTATAACTGGGATAAAACATTACAGCCTGTAGGATTAACAGGGATATTGTGTCTTTTATGTGTACATATGTAAACAATAGAAAAAGTAAGATTATTTTACTGTGATACACAAGATTGTTATATTAGTCAGATACGGGTAAATGAATCAAATTGACTTTTATTGAGACTACGAATGTATTTTAACAGTCTCTTATAATTCATATATGAATGTCATTGTGCATGGTATTTTATGTTATGTTATTTATGCAATGTACTTGATGTGCAATGAAGAGACTTTAATAAACTATATATATATATACCTGGCACCTATTTTGTTCAGTGACGTATACATTAAATCATTCAAATACAAAGTTAGGCCCTTGCAAATATATGTACATGTGTTTGCAGACAGTGTGACAACATTTGAGAACAACTGCAATATTTGGATGAAAAGGTAGATTTCTTTTGGTAAGTAGAATGACATAAACAAATTACTGCTGACATTAATTTTACTTATTTAATACTTTATAGTAAACAGTGAACAAACCAGTGAACAATTGCTTACCAGCTGTAGAAATTCAGCAAATGCCCATGTTTGACAGTATTTGAAACATTTTAATGGGCCGGAAGGTAACAGATTGTGGACGAAAATAGGTTGTGTGAGGATACCTTTTTTCTGGCCTTTTTATCTATATTAATTAAGCCCAAGATTAGTGACTATTCTAATTTGATTAAGACAATTAAAATTGCGCACAACAAAGTGCGTGTCGTTTGCGTCAAGTTTATGCCATAAGTAGCAATATATATACATTTCTGCTAACTCATCGTGCTTTATTTGGTAGTCTTAAGAATGACAACAAGTGAAATTTCATTTATTACAAACCCGCCTAATAACGTATCGTTTGTATAGAGTAAAGTTCTTGGGGAACACAGCCATTACTTATTGTATACGATATGACGCATATAAGTTTGGCGTGTCATTTTGCGCTCATGGAAGCCTGACAGTTATTTATATCATCACGATGGCCGAAGGAGTCAGTGTGCAGTTTAGGTTCTTACTGTCGCATTGGCCAGGGTCAAAATTCATATTGAAAGAAATATGCAATTCCAAGACACCCAGTGCGTAGTGTTGGTTGAAAATATAAATGCATGCCATATTGAGTTTAAGCAATTTAATGGCTGTCAGATTGTCTAGAGTTAGCTGGGACTGCAAGTGTTATATAACAGGGGAGTCAGGAGATTTCGAATACCGAAACAGAACGGTAAAGGTACTACATACAATGGAGCTTGATTTGGTTTGCAGTGTTTAAAGAGTCAGAAACAGTACAGCAGTTTTCTCCAGCATTTGCAGACAATTTTGAGTCATAGTTTAATCATTAGCGAAATGTTTTTTTTTTTCGTTAACTTCAATGCGTTCTACTGGAAAATTGAAATTGTTGGCTGGCTGCTAAGACACGTGATCATGTTGTAAAAGCAAACTTTTTGTTTCATGTGCGTAGATTGCAGTTTTGAACGTTGCAGGGTTGAGTGTCGTGCATAAAGTTAAGAAAGCAGCAGACTGCCTCCAAAGGTTATTTATTTTATTCCTATATTTGTGACTGATGTTGGCTTAAAACTTGTTAACATAGAACGGTCAAGGTTTCTACCTTAATAATCTGCGCAAGTTTTATAAAATACGCTATGTAAAGTACCAGAATTATGTACTCTGGTTACGTTATTTTTGACGATTGAGGAACAGTGAACAACATCATTCTGTAGAAATGCTTGCACTATCTCAAAAAACTTCCTTTGATGAATGTGTAATCGATTTTTTAAAATGTATTACCTAAAGCAATAATTGTCAATTTCTTACTAAGCTTTTAAGACATTAATTATTCACATTTCATCTTTTAAATATGTTTTATTATCCACTGTCTCTGCGCATTAACGTATCAAACGAGCTTTCCTTAAAAGCCATATGTCTGGCTGATTTATCTATGCTATCACCGGCTATAAAGGTACATTCATCTCGATCAGTATTATACCAAAGCACAAAATTCCAATCTTGCTATGTTTATTTTCAATTAATTATTTCGAAAATTGAAATCACTGAGGCAAGTTTCACTTCAGAGAAATAATCAATAATCGTGCAGAAATTGCACGTTTTTTTCTCACCAATGAGATACATATGTCCGCTCATTTACCGCACATACCTAGTTTTTTCAAGCCAGACATGGTAGATTTATTTTCTCATCATATTAATCGCATTTTCACACAAGTTAGAAGAAATGTGCAAATATAGAATGGGAATGAAAAAAGGAAAATCAACTTTTTGTCGAATTTTACATCAAAATTTCGATTTTTATGTAATGTGCTGGCTGCTTATAATGACATAAAATGAGTCCGACAGCGACGAGAGATAGGCGGTGAAGGCTAAGGTTCTCACTTATGAGATATATATGTCCGCTCATTTACCAGTGATAGAAAACGTTACCCCTCACCGCTTATCTCTCGTCGTTGTCGGACTACATTTACGTAATCATAAGCAGCCAGCACATCACATAAAAATCGAAAAATGACTGTATTTTTTTTTAAATAAACATAGCGTTGTTGATATTCATTTTGTTAGTTAGATAATTTTCTTTCCATCAATAGCAGTTTTGATGTAAAATTCGAGAAAAAGTTGATTTTCATTTTTTCATCCCCGTCCTAAATTAACACATTTCTTCTTACTTGTATTAAAATGCGATTAAAACGGTGAGATATTAAATCTACCATGTCCATTGAGTTGTGGATAAGGACATCCCATACTCAGGATGAGATACGTCCAAAAAACTCGACAGAGCCTTGTTTTTGGGACGTATAGATCTCAACCCTCGGGTTGGATTTTCTTATCCACAACTCATGAACATGGTAGATTCACTTTGTCTTATTGTTTTGTAGCTGACAATGCTACTTAAAACTATATTATCAGTATCAATATTAAACAATGTTACTGTATTTTCTCATAGTTTCCACGTAAGTATTGCGTTAGTTTCTTCAGCGTTTTGATCACATGGCTATTTTTTGATCACATGACCTGTTTAACTGCCTACTGTCAACATCCATCTTCTGCAGATATTAAGGGCTGAATAGTCTTATAGATTTAGGAGGAACCTTAATGGAAAACTTCTTCATGACGACCGAAGAATAAGTTTATATATAGATTCTATCATTTTTAGAGGAAGGTAAAGTCACGTGTTGCCACCTTTTTTCTACAACCTGTATTTGATTCATGCCCGTTTTAATATATATCTTGTACTGGATCATGTCCGTTTTGATATACGATCCTGTATTGGATTCATGTCCGTTTCTGTATGAAATGCAAAGGGAAACTTTTTTCAATTCTTGACATTAGGTAAGGTTGGTAACCTATGTAAATCCTCACCAAAAACCCAGCGAATTTTGCAAAACAGTATCCGACGAACAGTCAGAACTCCAAACACGATTATTTCAATTTTCCAAATACATCGCTGGTGCCGGAAGTGACCATTTGGTTTGAAGGAAATAAGGAAATTGAGTTTACTAATTACTTGCTAAGCAATCTATGGAAGGCCGGCGGTTCATGCTTATTGCTAAATGTTTTTAGCTTATTGCTTTTTGCAATTTTGGTATGCTACTTGGTAATTGCTTTTTGTGAATTGCTTTTTGCTAAGCAATCTATGGAAGGCCGGTGTATCATAATAATTGCTAACTGCTTTTTGCTAACTGCTTTTTGCATATTTTGGTATGCTCTTGGTATTGCTTTTGCTTTTTGCTAAATGCTTGTTGGCCGGTGTATCATAATAATTGCTAACTGCTTTTTGTTAATTGCCTTTTGCAAAATAAATTTTGGTATGCTACTTGGTAATTGCTTTTTGTAAATTTGCTTTTTGCTAAATGCTTGTTGGCCGGTGTATCATAATAATTGCTAACTGCTTTTTGCTAACTGCTTTTACGCCGGTAGAGGTAATTGCTAATTGCTATTTGCAAAATGCTTTTTGCAAAATGCTTTTTGAAAAATGTTTTTTTCTAATTGTTTTTTGCTAGTTGCTTCGCTATTTGCAAATTGCTTTTTGCTAAATTCTCATTGCCTTGGCTGATTGCTTTATGCAAAATGCTTTTTGCTTATTGCTTTTTGCTAATTGTATTTTGCTGATTGCTTTTTGCATATTAGTTTTTTACCTAAAGAAAAGCATTTAATTTTAGCTTCTGGCATTCAGCAAAAAGCATTTAGCAAAGAGCAATTAGCATTTAGCAATCAACATTTAGCACAGGCGGTTACCAATTAACATGATCCACCTATGGAAAGCCGGTGGGTCATGCTTTTAGCTTAATGGTTTTTGCTAATTGCTTTTTGCTAAATGATTTTTGGCATGCTACTTGGTAGCGATTTTCTGCTAATTGCATTTTGTTAAATGCTTATTGGCCGATCGATGGATCATGTAAATTGCTAACTGCTTTTTGCTTATTAGTTTTTACTTACTGTGTTTTGGCCGGTTATTGCTAAATGCATTTTGCGAATTGCTTTTTGCGAATTGCTTTTTGTTAATTGCTTTTTGAAAATTACTTTATTGCTAATTGTTTTTACAAACTGCTTTTTGCTGATTCCTTTTTGCTAACTACGTTTGGCTAAATGCTTTTTGGTTAATACTTTTTGGTCTGTGGATCTTGTTAATTGCTTATTGTTTTTTGCTAAATGCTTTTTTACCGATTATTGCCAACTGCTTTTTGCTATATGCTTCTTGACTGGTTGATCATGTTAATTGGTCACTGCTTTTTGCTAAATGTTGATTGCTGAATGCTAATTGCTATTTACCAAATGCATTTTGCACAATAAACATATGTTATTCTAATGTTTTTCTTTAGGTCAAATAGCAATAAGCAAAATACAATTAGCAAAAAGCATTTTGCATAAAAATCAGCTAAAGGCAATTAGCATTTAGCAAAAAGCAATTAGCAAAAAGCAATCAGCAAAAGCAGTTTGCAAAAAGCAATGTTGCAAGAAGCAAATAGCAATTAACAAAAAGCAACAAGCAAAAGGCAATCCGCAAAAAGCATTTTGGAAAAAGCAATCAGAAAAAGGCAATTAGCAATAACTGACAAAAGCATATACTAAAAGCAGTTAGCAAAAGGCAGTTAGCAATTAACATGATCCACGAACCAAAAAACATTTAGCAAAAAGCAACTAGCAAAAGCATTTAGCAAATAGTATGTCCCACTGGCCTTCCAATTAGCAAAAAACATTTAGCAATTAACATGACCCACAGGCCTTCCATAAAAATCAATCAGTTTAAAAACCCATTTCGCATGAGATCGATATAAGTATTTGCAGGAAAGTTAATTTTTTACTTTATTTAATTTTCCCCCGTGAACCCTACACACCGTTGCATTCTGTATGGTTGCATTCCTGATCAAATGGAAAAGATAATGTAATATTTGACGTTTGCTTAAACTACAAAATGTAATACATTTGATGTAAAGAAGCAGTAATTGTCACAATTTTGTTCACTGAGAATTCATAGGGAAATCTGTATGAAACACAATTAGTGTTGAGAGATTATATTACAATGTCATTATAATAGTATTAATAATGGTAGGTGATGGTAAAGTTCCATTAGTGTGAAATCAAATTCGTACTGCCACAAAGCAAGCAATTTTTTACTGTCTTTCAGGGAAAACTTTTTTTTATCATAGTGTTACAAATACAGGTCACTTTATAATCAATATCACAACGAATTAAGTGAATTTGTAACAAACGCAAACTTAAACAGTCTAGTACGTTGAGAACAAAATTGACTTTTGTCCGCTCATCTAAGCTAGTGGCTCTGTGACAGCTTTTAGTTACGATGAGTGACAATCTTTCGTTGTATACAATTGCTTCAAGTGATTTCTCATATACTTTTCATAGATAGCTGTAGACATTTGCCGGAAGTATCTCGGCATTGAGCTCTCTTAAATTTGTTGAAATGGTTCACATGACCGTCAGAGCTTAACAATTAAATATCTTTCAAGTTTTTCTTTCCAAAATCTACAAGGCTAAGAGTTTATATATTTGCGATGAAGCATTGTCTAGTTATCAGCAACAAAGTTTGTTCAAGCATGCCTGGCACCACCCGGACGTCACTTCTTTTACATAAGAGCTACATAGGGAAATCAAACAAAATCTTCGCTAAAAGCAAAAGTCAAAGAGCTCAAATATTCGGGGTGTAGCATTTTAGCGGATCTTTACTAAGTTTGTTCAAATTGTGCCCTTCGGATTTTAATTGGCCCCGCCCTAGGGTTGACATATATCTAAATATTGAAATATTAAAGTTAGCAAGGCTAAGCATCTTAAATATTTCGTATGCAACTTACGCAACATTGCTTACTGGTCCTCGCTAAAGTTAATTCAAATTATGCCTCAGGGTTGAATTTGACCACGCACTGGATGTTTTTCTTTGGCTTTATGGGGAAAACCGTAAAAAACATTTTTCTAAATAGTTACACAATTCTGGTGTAAATGTCACTGTTATAAAAAAAAAGAATAATTGTTTCCGAAAAAAACAAAAGCAATTTATGGTCAACAACTTTGATGCAGATATTTTGTAACAGACTTGGGTCAAAGCAATGCGAGAATTTATATTTTGATTATTTTTATGGTGTGTTGAACTTTGTGAAATTGCCGTGAAAAGCAATAGTACTCAGACGAGCAATATAGGATCATAATGGCACTCTTGTATTATGTTGAAGACAAAATATCATTACTAGTCGTCAATAGTCAAACACCTGTCACTATATTGACATTGCTAACTTTCCTCATTACAGTCTGTAAACGATATTAAATTTTTTATCTTGCAGTGAAAAAGATGAACTTTATTCTATTACTTGTAACTCTGATACCACATCTAACTTTGAGTATCCGCCGGGAGCTAAGGACACTCGGGTTCCTGTCTATTACTGGTGAAAGTTGGAGTGGTGGGGACTCGTGCTTAACTGCAATACATATGGCAATCGAGGACGTGAATGCCGATGAAAATATATTACAGGATTTTAATTTGACGTACAGTTGGTTTGACAGTAAGGTAAGTCTCTTCTGCTTCCATGCAGACTGAAAGTCATTTGAAGATTTTATAATTGTTATTGATTAGAGTAAACGGAATTAATTTAACAAAGTGATTTCTTCAAATGCTGTAAAAGGCTCCATATTTTTACATGTAGAATGTTCAAGGGGTTGTTTGTCACTGGCATTCATTTTACTAGGCAGCATTAGGATTTAATAATTGTATTGTTCACTGTGTTGTCTTGGTTACCACTTACTATCAAATGCAGCCGCCGTCGCGCAGTTGTAGGGAGTTCGCATATATATCAGATGGTCCCGTGTTAGATCCCAGTGCCATGTAGTGGTAATGTCCTTAGACAAGATCTCTCTCTCTCTCTCTCTCTCTCTCTCTCTCTCTCTCTCTCTCTCTCTCAATAATTTGTTTCGCAATAGCACAAGCTGGCTATTACATTTTTGTATTTATTGTAAATTTCAGGCTTGTTAGCCGACTCGTCATGGAAAACGCCATTTTCTCTTAATTATATAAGAACTGACTTGTCTTGGCGTAATATTTCGCACCGCGCACGTGTTGGTTTTTCCCGTATTAGTTTTTACACGATTGAGTGTGACATTTTAGCGTCTTCGTTCTATTCTTTAAAGCGGACAACACAAATTTACAAATATATCTGTCTGTTCGAAATGAAGTTCATTTATACACGTTACAATGCATAGGATAAATTCAACTGACTTTGTGGCTATTTATTTATAAGATAACTAGAGTTTCAAACAAATGCGAGATCAGACGTATGGAAAACACTAATAAAGCGTACATAACACAATTCTTAATTTCGAATGTAGAGTCTTTAAATCAGCTGATTTAAGAACAAGTGCACCAAGATTTTAGTAACAAAACCGTTTTCAGTTATATTACATCCTAATTACATTATTTAGTAAAGAAACTCTGTGTTACGGACAGATCAGCACATTTCAATGATATTCTTCATTTTCTACGTTAAATAATTTTTAACTAGCTAGTCGCGTTACTCGGGTTTAGAATCGGGGCTTACGCAGTGGAATAATTCAACCTTTCTAACCCGAACCTATTGGGTAGGTATTAAGTGTTTAATTTCAACAAATTAAGCATTAGTTTAAAAAATAATTAAAACTTTATTTCATGATTTTCCATGACAAATTGATGAAATTTTGTCTAGGGAACATAAATAAGTTTACACTGCAGATAATCTCTAATCTAGTCCGCCATCCTGAATCCTGGTTAAGGTATGAATGCTGAAAGAGTACAGTTCTATCATTATTCTTAAGATTATTGTACAACATATGATTATTTATAGTGAACACATTAAGAAATCAATAATTCATTGCAAAAATATTTTTAGTGTCATCCGGGAGAGTCAGTGTACCGTATGAGTGACCGGCTCAGCAAAGATTTACCGTATGTTATGCTGCTCGGCGCCGGTTGCTCCGTGGCTTCCGAGGCTACTGCGCAAGTTTCAAATCTTTGGAACCTTACACAGGTAGGTGTCATTTGACTATTCGTCTTTTATCTTTCGTTTACATTATAAATATTTATTGAGGATCAATTTTCATATCGGCCTACATAAATGTACACTATACACATTAAAGCATTAAAACAACACATATACTAGTATATTGAGTACAGTGATTAAATCATACAGGATAGAGGTGAAAGCTTGAAAGCTTATGCAATACCTCGCTTTCGGTTTATCCTGCAAAACTGCACTAACGGCGTATAAAAAGATCAACCTATTATATAGTAAGTATATTATTCTTAAGAATAGTTAAATTAATATTGTAATAAAAAGCTAAAGCAAAAACGCAAATGTCGCCAACAGTTGTTTGATGTAGAGTAACGAAGAGTACACCAGGAAGAAGGGGATAAAGAAGAGGGATCGAGGGGAGATACAGTAGGTCAAGCTATAGGTCAAAAACGCACTTACGTTGAAACTGTTGGGTTTTGATTAGGAACCATGTACATGACGAAATATGAAAGCATTTGTTTCAGTACCAATATTTTCATTTCGATAGAGATTATGCCATCAAATATGCAATTTGTCGCCTTTTAGCGTTGTACCCTAAGGACTTTCTGACTGCTCAAGCTATTCAAGCTTATCTTAGTTGTCAATCTTTCTTATTATAGACAACCTCTCTTATTTCATACTTTAAGCTTTAAGAATATTAGATGTTTTTTTTCAATTTATTCATTATGTTCAAAATACCGCATGCTCTCAATTTATACACACCATGGCTTGAATTCTAATAGATATACTTCTCACAATATGAATAGATGAAACATTAATGGCATATCATAAAATGTTCCTAGAATTCTATAGACATGCTTCAAAATATGCGAAAAGAATAATTCGAAGAGCATAAAAGCGCCTTCTTTTAAATCTTTAAGTTATGGATATTTGGGCATGTGATACCAGTACAATCTCATGAAATCTTAAAATTAAAATGTCTTTCCAAACATTTCCATAACACAGTTAAAAGTTGTAAAAAACTGTGAATAGCAGATAAAATCCTCTATTTCTAAGAAAATGCAGCGTGTTTTTGATAACATAAATAATTTCGAATAGCTTTGTTGCCGTATTTGTAACGTCGCATGTCACGAATATAACTCAATTATGTTGTAAGATGAGGATAATTGATGATTTCCATGTAAAATAATTGAGGTTTAAAACTTACTGTTCACTCAGTTGAATTATCAAATCCGTTACCTGGAGTAACGTCATACCGAACGTAATGAATGCTGGAAACCATAATATGATGACGTCATGTGTGTTATGCATTCTAGTGGCGCTTAAAGCGATTTTTCACATTTTATTGAAACTTATTGAAGGATTTTAAGCATAAAATACACAGAAAAAAATGTTGGTTTTGATTGTAATATCACGTTGATTTCACTCATATACACTAAAAGCAGTTATTTGCACTAGTCGCTGCGCCACCCGTGAAATATAACTTTTGATGCCCACATGTGATATTAAACCGAAACCAACAATTATCCTCTATGTAATATTAAGTTATGATTCACACAAAGAAACTAACATTTTAATCATAGTAAATGTAAATAAAAAATGATTAAATTATGTTTTTCAATCCTTTTATCAGTTTTCTTTTGCGTCGACTTCCCCAGTACTGTCAGATCGTGCACGCTTTCCAAAATTCTTTCGATTGGGAATGCCTGATCAGCTCCTGAACCCAGCGAAGATAGATCTGATGCAGGAATTTGATTGGAAAAGAGTTGCAACAATCAACCAAGCACGAGAGTTCTTCTCAGCAGTAGGGATATGTTTTATTGCTTTACCTTTTACATGTTATTCTAACAATAGTTACTCTCAAAATACGTCGCACTAATTGTTCTGTATTCCTTCACCAATTAGTGACGGAAATCGAATTCCGACATTAAATCTTAATTAATTCTTTTACAAGAATCTTGTATTTTCTTGCATTGATCTAATGGAGAATTGCGTAGCTGCAGTCCTACAGTAGTCATTTTTAATTCAAGATTTAAAAAAAAAATGGAATGAAAACTGTTTCCAAATGGAATACAATTATGACGTCTGTGTAAATATATGGACATTTTCGCATCTGTTACTATTTATCTGATCTAGTAATTGAACATTCTTTTTCACTTTTCAAATCCCAAAGGATGTATAAGTGCACAACAAACCAAGTAGTAAATTACCATGTAGTGACCATTTTCGTATTAGGTTCCTGTCCCCTTGTTCGATTAGAATTGACTTCCATTACGTTTGATATTGATATCAATATGAAATAACTGTAACAAATATTGCTTGTATTAATTTTGTTTCAACTTTCAACTGTTCTTTTATATAACCTTTTGTACAGGTGATTGATGACTTTGTCAAGAGAACAAATGACACAGACATCAGCGTTATATCTCAGGAAATATTCATGAACAACCCATACAACAGACTTCAGAATTTGAAGGTAAACTAGAGTATATCTTTAAGTATATTCAAATACAACCAAGTATTTATGAGAATTAAATTTGCACATGAAACAAATTATTTGCCCACACGACAAACTATTTGCACACGAAACGAAATATCTGTCCACAAGACAAAATGTTCACACACAAAACAAAAATAAATGCACACTAACTTAAATATTTTCACACGAAACAAAACAGTTGCACACAAGACAAAATATTTGCACACGGGACAAAATGATATTGAGATATTTGAACGTCCCATGCTGTGTTGTTAGTGTAAATGCCTAACACCTTTTAGATAGATACGTTTTCAATGTGAAATTATATTATTGCATAATACGATAAAATCATTATCTTTGATATCATCCAAAAAAGGAAATCTAATGTTACACCAAGTTCTAATTTTACTTTACCCACTTCACTGAACCTGAACTTCTTGCAAACTTCTATAAAAAATAGACATTTAATTGGTAATTTTAAAAACATAAAACTGCTTTAACTATTATAATGGATGTATGATTGTAGAACTTAGACGCGAGAATTATTGTCACCACCATGTACGAAGATAAGGCCAAAGAGCTGATCTGCGCGGTAAGGAATATAAAGATAGATTATCTTGTCATTTAGTAACCATGTTCAATAAATGATCCTGAAGTGTTCAAGGAGTGGAAATGGGAATTTATATATTGCATTGTTCTGATAAGTACTGGTTGGAATATCATTGGCGTGAGGTAAATGTAAGACATGAAGTGAGTGACACGTAAAGTAACAGACCAATCAATCAGTCCGTATCCGCTTGCAAAAGGGCATGCTTGAGAAATAATCAGGTGAAATATGTAACCAAGTCTTGATAATGAAATACCTTTTCTAATCACTACTGCTTCTGCGCTGTCATTAATTTTAAATGAAACATTTCACCTTAAGTTATTTTCAAATCAACATCAACTGCATTTTGGACATGATATGTATTTGTTTATTTCTTCTAGGCATACAAACTGGGTCTTTATGGCCCAAAAATAGTTTGGATATTTAATGGTTGGTATACTCCTCTCTTTTGGAAGACCAATCTTCAAAGTGTTGATTGCACGGAAGGGGAAATGACTAGTGTTGTGGAAGGAGCTTTTTTAACAAGTTCAGTATACTACAATCCAATAGAGGAGAGAGGTATTGCGAACCTAACAGGTTTGTAAGACATAGCGTAAAGATATTTGCTTTGCAACCAACAAATGATACTTGTGCCATTAGATACGAAGATTGGACTCAACATGTCCGTCTGTAGACAGAATTTGTCTGAGCTATTTTACCGGCAGTCATTGTTTGGAATTCAATTAATCTCATCGGGTGTGTTTAGTACTAACACTTAGCTGTACATATTCTCGGCAAGTTGCATTCAGATACTTTTTCATTGCGTTATTGATCTTTAATATTTATTACATATAGGGTACATACCAATATTTATCAGGTAACCTCTAAGAGTATTCAATTAAACCTCAACTGAGAAGTGTTGTCGTGCATAGCTTTGACCAGTTGCACTCGGATAAATTCGTATGCTCAGTATATCATACAATGTCTCATAAATATACCCAGTTTGACCGAAGCTCCAAATCTCCCGCATATTGACTTGCTTGTCACTATAAATAGCCTTGATTGCTTGAACCAACGTTGCGTCCGACAAACTGTAACGGGAATCACATATTCTTCGCAAATAGTTATGAAATGGGCTGGTTCTATTCTGCAGATGTCTATTTTATCATCTCCACAGCTTAAAGGGACATATCCTTTAACTGATGTCGAGCTAAATAACGTCCAAAACATAAATAATAGTTTCTTATTATAACTTTAACATAAAAGTTTCAGCTATGCATTCCCAGTCATAATCGATAAAATAAGTGGTCTTAAATATACTGCAGTACCGTAAACCATTCAGTTATCTATGTAGAGTTGTTGTTGTACATTTAATGGGTGGATGCGATTTATTACAGAAAGCCTCTATATTGATTAATTGTGGTAAAATGAGGCATCTTGACGGTGATACATTGTAAAATAATGTTAGTGACATCAGGTATTGGCGTTGAAGTGCTGCACCAAAAGCACAAGAAATGTTTATGCAACTCACCGCATTACTAATTATTCAGTCACTCTCACCAGTCAGCTGTTAGTCGGTTACTATAGAAACGTTGAAAATCGTTTTCCGTGTTTCTGAGAAAATTATCATTTTGTGAAACTTTGTATGACGAAGTAAAGTTTGTATGTACAAACTATCAAAATAAAATATTGAATAACTTAAGAACTATAGCAGCAAACCGGTTAATTCTGGATCACCCCTCGTATTTGTCTGCGTTATTTCTTAGCAAAATTACAGGTCTGGAGTGATTATTACCAAGCTCAGTTGTTTCCATTTTTTGCATATTTCGCCTTAGTAGTTTCTATATTGAGTTATTGCCCTTTGATTTTTATAGATATTTGTCAGTGACCAACTGTCACATTGAAACAAAATTGACAGGAAAATTTGTCGTTAACGCCTAGAGATTTAGTTGAATGGAATATGGCCCTTCAAATTATACATAGGCCTACTTATAATGTGAATAAAGATGTTTTGAGAGGCGCATTATTCCTCAGCAATTACTGACTGAGAGTCAATGAAAGGTCACATGAGTTATAACTTCAATAACCAATTTTAGTTGAGCATATTGCTCGCAAATTATGCTGGTACAATATGTTGGCTTGGATTTCCTGGAACTTTTAACATATTCTAAATCAGCGTCAAGTGCATATATTATGCGGTGCTCTTATTCTTAAGCTGTGTCCGAGCAGGTTGAAACGGCTAGCAAAAGAGTATACTAACTGTTTCTTGGCGGCGTTTTTGGGTATTTACTTCTTTTATTGATAGCGCTAGCTTTAGTTCTTCTTGAATTCTCTTTTTAATCTATATTTGTTAATTTTTGAAGGTGATATGTATATTTCACTAGTAGACCAAACAGTATGCACTATCTTCATACTTATTAGGAAATATGGAAAACAAAAAGGTACAAGATGATGTGGGGTTATTGGTTTATTACATATATTGCAGCTACAGAGTTTTCGAAGCGTTACAGAAAACACCCAACATATGAGCCGCACCTAGAGGACAATGCATTTATTACTCCCTGGTGTTATGACCATATATGGGTAGCTGCATTGGCATTGAACTGCACAGTTGAACGTCTAGCAGAAATAGGTTTGAGCTATTTGAATGATTTGTAGGCTTTTTCCAACGGATGTGTAAAGATTGCTTCCGTTCCCGATATCGGTCCTTCATAATTAATATTCGAGATGAATGTCAGTGTTTTATTTTTTATTTTATTTGAATGTGTAGTGCAATTGAGGACACTAAGCTAATGAGAGATATGAAAAAAGCTTTTCATTAGTTTAACGTATACACTTTTCGGTTACAAATCTGAATATAGCAAATGTCGAAAACATATTGAGTAGTATTATTAGAGTCACTCTCAAGACATTGGTATTGGCAGTTAAATACCCATCGCGCTAAATTGTAAATAAAAGCAATTTTCTTTCTATTTTGATATCATGTGCGCCCCTCGTAAAACGGCAATGAAATCTCAAGTTAAATCACGTGTCCATAGCAACGATTTTGCGTGCGTTTATATGAATTGTGAGACTCAGCTGTACCTGATGAGGATCAATGTCGTATAACATGAACGATTCGGTCAATCTTAAACCGTTCTGTAAAAGATAACAATGCAGACGTATTAGTGTGATTAATATAGGTTAATACATGGTAACAATTAATAATTCATGCATTTCATGTAGTAGAAGACTATTTTGTATTTATAATTAACAGAATTTCCTTCAATCATGTTGGTGATAGGAATTTCTTGATACATATTAGATTAAAAAACAAATTGTTTCATCCAAAAGAAGTTGCAAATGATAGGTAGTAATCTTATCATTACGGTCAAAGTCAAAAGTTATAAGTTTTGTTTTCAGTTTGAAATAGTCGGCTATTTCTTTATTAATTAACAGGGCACACTTTTTCATCAATTTACAGGACACACGAAAACGCTTGACATGTTCACATATGGTGATTCAGACATTAATGACGTCATATTCGAATGCATGGGTAAAACATCACTAACAGGGGTATCAGGAAGAGTTGTCTTCTCCACAGGAGCTGACCCCATTAGACTTGTTAAGATCGAACGTATTCAAGGTGTGATAAGAATGTAGTTCTTTTTGTTTTAATAATGAACCGTCTGATTTCATTTTTTTTATCAATATAACGTTTCCTAAATAAAATGTAAGAAAACGAAAAAAATCAAATAAACGAAATAATTAGAAATAGTCAGGGAGGGTATTTTTTATTACGCACGTTTAAACTTAAGGTAAGGTTTCTTATATATGTTACTGAAATAGTTTGGGTTTATTTATTCTTAGACATTTCATAAACGTTCGTAAATATTGTAGGTGGAGAGAGGGTAAAAGTTGCTCTCTACAGACAAGACAAGAATCCCAAATATTTCGAGTGGGTCGACAACGCTCTTGTATGGAAAGGTACCAAATCTTGGCTGATTAATAGAAAAAAAGACTGAAATAGATTGACATGTCGTCACCATAGTGCAAAAACTCAATAAATGCAACTGTTTTTAATTGAAATACATGTAAGCTGAAAGGGAGAAAATGTACTTAAATATGTTTTGTGAAGAAAAAGACCTGCGAATAATGGAGAATACACATTTTGCTCCGTAATGGTTGGTTAAAGTGGTTAGCTAAGAAAGGCTGGTTTCGGTATAATATGATTACCTGTCTGAGTAGTAGGCTTCATACAGAAAACAAAACAAGCCTCAGAGTTTTACCAAGTTGTTTTTTTTTCGTGCAAGTATGTTTACTAAAGATAACCAAAGATTTTAGCAACTATTGCCTGCTTTGAACTTCCCTACCTTCATTTATATTGCTAATTTTATTAACAAGTACCTTTGTCATGCATGGTATCCGTATATCTATGCGAGGCGAGAAGCAGTCATATGCATGTCTTAAACATACCAGTTCATGATTTCCTTGTCACCTGTCATAACACGCACAGTTTGTTATCGTTGCTAAAGATGATGCCGTTTAATACATTACAGATGGTATCGTACCGCGAGATTCTGCATACATAGAATATGAAGAAATAAAAATCCCTGCCATACTCAGTTCAACTATGATGGCGTTGGCTGCCCTCGGCATCTGCTTTGCAATTTTGTTTCTTATATTCAATATAATTTACAGGAATAACAGGTAAACATTTAACATTTGAACAAAGATTGAGCTCGATTCTAGTAAAATATATCTTTTAACATTGTAGATATAAACTATTTTTCGTTTGCTATGTACATTTATTATGATCAATACCACGAGAAGTGGTCAATGCATTCCAACGCTTTTGCAAGGAAATATACAGTATAATAATACTTGATGATGATCATTTTTATAAGTTTAAAAGTAAGATGTAGTTTAATAGTTGAACCGACATGTACTTAAAAGTAAATAAAACTTATAATAAAAATGCTTTTGAGAATAATCAATAGCAAACCGTGTTTTATTTCAGTTACGTGAAAATGTCATCATCGAACATTAATAACATTCTTCTTGTTGGATGTATTTTATGTTATTCTACCGTCTTTTTTAACACCATGGCAACGAGCGATACTGTGTGTAAGGTAAAATGATATTTTTGCTCTCTAGGGCGTTGACTTGCATTCTACAAATACCTTGGTGATATCAAATACTATTAGAACCAATATGTAACGCTTGTATCGAGACAGTCGGTAATTACACTATTTCGTGATATTCAGTCAATGCCATTCGTTACAGGAAAATGTTGAATAAGTAAATGTCATCTTTGGTGTGCATTAATTTAAAAATTGTACTCGTTTTTAAACCTCAATATTTTGTAGTAGTTTACCAGATATGAAAGTTAATATTTTGTTAACTAGATAATTGTACAGTACTTGCCGTTTTTTTTCAAAACTGTTTAGAAAAAAATATTAAAAGCATAAATGATCATAACGTAACAATGTCGTTGAGTAGTATTGCGTTCGCAAGTCGAATAACGGTACATTTAATTGAACAATCCTAATTTCAATAGAAAATATGGATAAGACATTTACATTTTGTAATGTCCTTTAATTGTTTTGAATTTAAGTATTTTGCTACTTCAGAAATATTTCCCATACTTTGATAATTACTGCGTAAAGATTTCTATATTTAATATATTGCCATTTGCAATGCAATCTGTCGATTTTCACATAATTTAGTTGATGGTGTATGATCTTTGAAGAAGATGTCGAACATTGACATTTGACATATAAACGAGCTTGTGTTAACCCATTGAAATTAGAGTACAGACACTTGACACGATTTGGCAAAGGTATACACGCAAACAAACATTTAAAGCAGACGATAAACAAATACATGACTTTAACATAGACCTTGCTAAATTTTCAAAATTGACTTGTGCAACATTATATTTGGATGATAACAAGTTGTTTTTCGATGGGTGCCTACTCAAAAGTGCTGTTTTTACGCTCTGCTGCTGCATAATAATCATGAATCAAGATTATCTTATGATTGAATCAATAATAAGTACTAGTATAACTTTTTTTAATTTATTTAGGCCAGGGTATTTAGCTTTGCGCTAGGATTTACAGTGACTTTCGGTGCGTTATTTACGAAGACATGGCGGGTATATCGCATATTCACAAACAGAAAAGTGATTCGAATTGTAAGCTCAATTTCGTGTATTTTACCTAAGAAGAAGAAGAAGTATAAAATAACATCATTTACTAGTTTGCTGATGTACACTGAAATGTGATAAACTCTAAATGCTTTAAAGCGTACAGACATCCGTTTCAAAGTTGAAAACACGCTAACCTTAATGTAGAAGGGATCGATCGTATCTAAGAGGGAATCATGCGATTGAGTGGCTTTAATCAAGCATGAAGAATTTTCTCTATTAAGTTTTTGTCTCATTTTAATAACTACCAAATAAAGTTTAATTTTGTTTGGTGTCATGATTTCTTTTAACGTTTTTAATTGTGTGCTACTGTACTGGGTTTGTCACATAAGTTTTCTGTTTAGTCTGTGTGATTGAACTATGAAATATTCCAGTTGGCCGCTCATTTACTGCTAGGTCATCTTATGTTTTCGTTCGTTCTTGGTTTTTCACTGAATGGAGACGGTTTTTGAATTTGGTTTCACAGAAAATCAGAGATCGTCAACTGCTCGCAATTACATTTGGCCTCGTTGCTCTTGTGTTGGTAGTACTGATTACTTGGCAATTCGTTGGACCTCATAAAAAAGAAATAAAAGTTCTTACTAAGGAGGTATGAAAAACGTTCTTTTTGAAAGAGTGAAGCTTTAACTCTAAAAACAAAAGGAATGTTGCATTTCATTTTTTATCTTGAAGAGCTTGTAAACATGGAACACTTGTGTTTTCACCGTTTGAACTTGATATATGAGAGAGTTTAAAGTTTCATTAAATGTTGAATTACCTTAAATTCCAAAATATACTCAAAGTTTGTACATATACTGAGTAGAGATAATTTGAAATATCTGTATTAACTATTATAACCAAATAAGGAAAATAAAAACGTTCTCCTGTAAAACAAATGAAAATACCCGCTTAAACAATTTCAGATGTATACCACAACGGACAACATAGAGGTTCTGCCATTCGTCAGTGTTTGTAAGTCCGAATATTCCGTGTACTTCGGATGGACCTTGTATATCATCGAAGGCGCTCTTTTAACTTTTGGTGCTTTTCTTGCAATGGAAACAAGAACGGTATGGACATTCCTTATACAAAATGCCCATCTAAAATATGCATAACAGAAACAGAAAACTATATCAAATATATATGTTTGACTGTAGTTATCTTGATTCATCTGGTACAGTTAGCTTTTGATTAGTGATGTTTTCTACGTTATGCTAAAACGAGATTCAAAATGATTAAAATTAATTCCTGACTTTGTAACTACAAGGTTTCGCTTCTTTTATCAGTGCGTACATTCGGAGTTAGACCAGTTTATGGTATATAAGGTCATAAATGTTTCTCCGACGATTTTTAAATTAACTGGGCTAAAGTCAAATGAAAGCAAGTCTATGAAACGTGATGAATTATTGTCTTTATAGAAATATAAGAAACTTTGCTAGTTGAAAATATCATAGGTATGAATGCTTCTTCTTTAAGGTGAGAATCCAAGCGCTAAACGACTCCTACCAAATTGGGCTTTGCCTGTACAACGTCGTCGTCCTCAGTGCCGTCGGTCTGACCCTGACATTGCTGCTAAAGGACCAAGAGATAATCATCTACGGGATAATTTCCGGATGTCTCATTGTGGGTACCACAGTCACACAGATCGTCATATTTGTGCCCAAGGTAAATACAAATATAGTATACCTTTAATGCTTTTCAAACACGGGCTCCATATTTATGCTTAAGGTAAATACAAATATACCTTTAATGCTTCTCACACTTATTTTCATTTTTGTACCTCAGGTAAGAACATAGACACCTTCACTGTTTCCCACATTTTTTTTATATTTGTTCCTAAGGTAAGCGCATGGACACCTTCACTAATACTCGCTGTCATATTTACCCTTTAAGGATATACAATACACCTTCAACGTTTAATCACACGAGTCGGTATATTCGTACCAAAGGTAAACAGTATTTACACAACCAATCTTTTATCACAAAGGTAGTCAGACGTTCACGATTTTATAAATTTTTACTAAAAGACTCTCAAAAGATCAACTTTAACACTTAAACTAAGACGTTCGTATCTTCTTTCATTTGAATTTTTTTTTCCAAGTTTCACATGTCTGTTCTAAAAGATCACTTTTATCTTGTATACAGAAACATACAGCCTGCCCTCACAGCTTAACATTTAAGGATGCTGATTTGAACTCACAGTTTGAGGGTAATGGGTTCTAGCATTACTACCAACCAGGCTTCTTGTGTGAGAAAGTTGGCAAATTCTTCAGGAGGATATGTGACTGATCTTTCACAAAATGATGGTTAGATAAACCTGCAATAACTAAAGCACTGTTAAAAAGGGTGCAAACAATGTATAGAACAAAAAACACACAATCATATTTGCTGCGAGATAAAATCGTATCAGTAGAATTTAGTCTGTTAAATTTGTGATAAAGTGATACAGGAATGAAGATTTGATATTTCAATAAGCGATATTTAATACTGCCAATGTGTTTCAGATTCAGGCCGTGTGGCATAAAGTTGAAGGGCGTGATATCTCGACGATGGATCAAACTAGAACTAAAGCGTTTACGTTACAAAGTTCTGGAAATAATTCAAATAATGATCGGAACCAATCTGAAACTTACTTAAAGCGTCCAGAAACCTGGAGTGATCCAGCTAAAACTAAGCGTTCAAATGACGTTGACACTGTACCACCGAGTCAATGTTCAGAAATCATTCATAGGCGTTTGTCAGTGAAGTCATCAAGTTTAAATAAGAAGAACAGTGACCATTCTATGGACAACGGGATGGATTCATCAAGTCCAAAAGAAACTAACTGTATTACGGTATCCCAGTGTCCATCAACACTCATTTTGTTGCCTTTCCAAGAAACACATGAGGCTGGGACATCTTTCCAATGACTCAAGAGTATTCTACATTTTCATGGTCCAAGCAGAATGAGTACCTCAAACAACCTACATTAAAACTTGTCTAAGATCCGCATTTATGGTATCGGATGTCAAAAGATCTTTTTACGCACAATATGTATTCTCCATCACTGAAGTTTTCTTTGTATTTTGTAAATTAATCAAATACATTTGAAAAGTTCTAATAAGTTAAGATTTAGCGTGGCATATTGTATGGGTTGATTCGAATGGAGAGTTACCCTGTAGGTTCGGGTCTGACAGCTAAGAACACCCTGACCTAATTTATCGCTTACATTAGCATACATTAACTTTTGCGGCTGGCCAAACAAAACAGATTTTTAACTATTATTTCTT
Source organism: Saxidomus purpurata (assembly GCA_022818135.1). Taxonomy (NCBI): domain Eukaryota; kingdom Metazoa; phylum Mollusca; class Bivalvia; order Venerida; family Veneridae; genus Saxidomus; species Saxidomus purpurata. Next base: position 22,546,035 of record JAFMSR010000013.1, read on the forward strand.
TAGCTAGAGATGTTACCCATGATCGTAGGAACACGTCTTACTGGTCACAGGTAATCAATATAAATGGACTTTCGTGGCATGAGTACAATACAACTGCCTTGCACAAGCAGGAATTTTAGTAAAATCGTCTATGTGTGACTAAACTATTAATAAAGTATTGCATGGTATATACATGTATGCTCTCAAATTTACACCTTAGTTTCATAAATGATTTTAGACACTGCGATGCATTAGACCAGTGTATAATGTGTACATGTACTAGAACATTGATATGGTATTGATTGCAGCTTTTTGTAAATGTCAGAATTGGATCCCAAGTCAAACAAACAGTAATCAGTTTTTAAACAGAATAAATCCATTGCTTTTTTAAACACTTTATAGTGATTTGCATTAAATAAACGTTTAAAGGCAATAGTTTACAATGTCAATTCTATATCACAAAAGACAGGCCGGCTGTTTCTGCTCGACAAGTAACGGTATTATATTAGTTTAAAGCATGCCCCTGTTACTCAAAGAGTGGTGGAAGGGCATAAAGTGGTGCCCCTGTCCGACCGTTCGACCGTCCATTTGTGCGTACTCCTGCGCAAATTTTCGATTCCGATCAGTTTCATGGATTTCAATTATATTTGCTAAGGATTTACATATATGGATAAAGCACAGGTCAATTTGAATTGTTTGTTTCATTTCACTTATTTTTTAATAGTTTATTTGGTAGTTGGAGCCCCTTTCCAATTTAGTCAACGGCTATCAGCTAGCAGTTAGGTCATGGGTCGTAAATGACAACAAAGAGAATTAAATCAGATGTTGTTGTTAAGTGTATTCCCTAAAACTGAGAAAGACTGTACATATGTGTATATGTCCACAGAAATGTGAAATATAGTATCAGTACAAAAATATGGCGTTCGTTTATAATATAAAACTATGACGTTTGTGATAAATGCTTGTTATTGGTTAGTTTGACTTATGTGATTGGTCAGTCACGCGTTTAAGATCAGAAGTACGTGTACTCTACTGCTCTTTCAATTACAGTATAAACTGCTGTACTGCATCTTCTACGCTACTATAATAATACAAAGGTACAGTAGACTCCCTAAATTCCGAACCCCAAAAATTCCGTTCACCTAAAAAATCCGGCCGTTTTTTCTCCGCCCTTTTATCCATTGATACTAATTTTAATATTTCCCAAAAAATCCGGTCCCCCATTTTCTGAATTCCGGCCGATAGTTTTGGTCCAATTATGATATTGTGTATTAAAATGGCTCTCAATAATCCGGTCGCGGTCTGATGTGCCGAAAGCGTGAAAACGATTTGTGGCGATTATCTAATTTATCTGTCAAAAAGAATCAGTGCGAATTATTTGTAAATTGACCCTGATACCGAACAATAAAATTTGTCTATCAAACGGGCTGATTATAAGATTTCTACGGAAGCCCAATAGTGCCACTTTGTTTTTCTTTAAATTGATTTTTTCAACATAACTAAGTTGAAAATTCAAGATACTAAGTTGAATATTCAAGATACTAAGTTGAAAATTCAACTTACTAAGTTGAAAATTCAAGATACTAAGTTGAATATTCAACTTACTAAGTTGAAAATTCAACTTACTTAGTTGAATATTCAAGATACTAAGTTGAATATTCAAGATACTAAGTTGAAAATTCAACTTACTATGTTGAATATTCAAGATACTAAGTTGAATATTCAACTTACTAAGTTGAATATTCAAGATACTAAGTTGAAAATTCAACTTGCTTAGTTAAATATTCAAGATACTTAGTTGAAAATTGAAGATACTAAGTTGAATATTCAAGATACTAAGTTGAAAATTCAACTTACTAAGTTGAAAATTTAACTTACTAAGTTGAAAATTCAAGATACTAAGTACTAAAATCAGTAACTTGAATTTTCAACTCAGTAAGTTGAATTTTCAACTTAGTATCTTGAATTTTCAACTTAGTAAGCTGAATTTTCAACTTTGTATCTTGAATATTCAACTTAGTATCTTTAATTTTCAACTTAGTATCTTGAATTTTTAACTTAGTAAGTTGAATTTTCAACTTAGTATCTTGAATATTCAACTTAGTAAGTTGAATTTTCAACTTAGTATCTTGAATATTCAACTTAGTATCTTGAATTTTCAACTTAGTAAGTTGAATTTTCAACTAAGTATCTTGAATTTTCAACTTAGTATCTTGAATTTTCAACTAAGTATCTTGAATATTCAACTTAGTAAGTTGAATTTCAACTTAGTATCTTAAATATTCAACTTAGTATCTTAAATATTTAACTTACCAAGTTGAATTTTCAACTTAGTATCTTGAATATTCAACTTAGCAAGTTGAATATTCAACTTAGTATCTTGAATATTCAACTTAGTAAGTTGAATTTTCAACTAAGTATCTTTAATATTCAACCTAGTTTCTTGAATTTCCAACTTAGTATCTTGAATATTCAACTTAGTAAGTTGAATATTCAACTTAGTATCTTGAATTTTCAACTTACTATCTTGAATTTTCAACTTACTATCTTGAATTTTCAACTTAGTTAGTTGAAAAAATCACTTAAAAAACGAACAAAGTGGTATAATTGGGCTTCCGTAGATTTCATCTCAAGATTGTAAGATTTATAAAATCGATCCATATTATAGACATTTCGCTCAGATTTGTTCGAAATTTAGCAAAACGATAGACTCTGAGTCTCATTTTATATTTGCGTCGTTGTATTTCATGGATAGTATCATACTGCGCCTAGACAGCGGAATTTTAGTGAGGATTTACAAATCACCATGTTGGAATTTATCCAGGAAACGAAAAATTGCTGAACAGAACGAACATAAGTTTTACTGTTAAAATTCGAAGTGTTTTCGTCAGTATTTCGAAATTCACGACGTGTTATCATAACGTCGCACCGGATGATGCTGACATTTAATAACAATGTACATGTATTTTAGTTTTTAATTCTGTGAATATTGTTTTAATGTTTTATGGGCTGTGACATGCATTTTAATATTTTAAGATGTATTTTAATAAAGTCGATAGAGAAGTTATTCATGTTTGCAATGAAAACTGTCGTGATCATGAAACAGAAGAAAGACCAGAGGTACGAAACTTGCAAAATGTCATCCCCCGCAAATAAGGACACCTCGGAAATCCAGCCGATTTACCCCCGCCGAAGGCCGGCCGGAATTTTGAGGTTCTGCTGTAGTTTACATTCCATTATTGAAACAGGAGTCAAATAACAAACAAGTAACGGTGTTATACGATATATATATATCTACTTTATCATATTAAATTTATACAGCTATGCCATATTCTCATCTGGTGGAAAATTTGAACATACACTTTAACGCATGACAAATCGTGTGTGTAACACAAAGTAATACATGAGTTATCGTTGGTGTAGAGGAGGGGGGCGGTGGTGTAGAGGTTAAGGTGTCGGCCGCTCATCCCGGAGGTTGCGGGTTCGAGCCCTACTGGGGTCACGACCGTACGTCCTCATATGACACCAGTACTGGATTTCCAAAAAAGCGGACTCGAGAGTGACCCGATAAGCTACAAGCTTATATTCACAATCGAGCTAAAATAAATTAGTATAGACTTAATACATGAGTTATTGATTCATTAAACAATACAAATAGAAGTTTCAAAGAAAATGACAACAGTATATTAAAGGAATATACAATAACGAAGGCATGGAAAGCATAAAGTAGAAAAGCTCATGTAAAGACCATGTGTTTGATCTACATTATAATCAGAAACAACAAAAACACACTTACAGCGTTCATTTACATAGTAGAAAAGTATTGGATATTGAGGACAGAGAAATTGATCTCAATAACATACTCCTTAATATTTTACGGCTTTATCACCGAAGAGCTAAAAGCCCTGTCAACGTGCTTAAAGTCACAATTTGCCAAAAACGTAAATGCAATTCTCTATAATACAAAATTAATTAATGCCGGCATGTTCATAGGCAAACGTATCAAAATTGATAAAGAATGGCCCATAAAAAGGGGTTGTTTATTGGTTATATGTAGACACTACTACCAGCACCGTCGACCCATATATCTACCATATCGTTTATCTTACATATTCTGGGTTAATGTAATACAAGTTGGTACATGAAAACGTTTCCCCCATATTTTCGTAAATGAGTTTCATTGTTTCCACTTCGACCATTATAGGTCGACGATGCTTGGTAACTTGTCTATATGTCACCAATAAGCAAACTGAGTATTATTTGGTCAAATTTTATTTTTGATACGGTTACTTACGGGTATGTTATAATACACACATTCAACAAAGGCTAGAAACAGCTTTTGACCGACCATAAAATAATGCGTGTAACATTTGTGCATGCATTTTTTTATTTAAAGTTAATACACACGGTTTATATTTATGTCTATTGCACTGCCACACAGTGAGTTATATGACATATTTACTTTTCAAGCTTAAAGATGCGATATTAAAAAAAGAGGTGCCAATACAGACATTAACATATTAAAGCGTCATGATTGGCAAGCAATGTTTTACAGTGTTCTAACGACCAAGAAAATTACGGATACTGACAAAAATTGAAAAAAAATCGGGGTGGCCTTTTTGTGAATTTACTAAAAGCATTCAAATCTGTAATTGATACATCTTAGAAATGGCACTTCTCTTTTGACAAAGTCGAAATTATAAAATATGCTTTATCCAATTATAATTATGATAGAAATAGAATACAATAGAAAATACTTGCTGAAAATGATTATACTAGACCTTTAACAAAGACATAAATCAAGAGTAGCTATAAGACTGTATGCCTCACTACCCTAACCGAGGATTGTTATGTTTTGCATTGGTTTTGAAGACAATTACTTCCACAACAATCATTATTCAAGACTAAAGGTTCAACTTTGTTTCAACGTTTCTTTTAAAAAAATGGTTATGGTTCATGACATCATTGTAGTTTACTATTTGTTATCCGCTCATACACCTATAAGCTCTACAGTCCATGTTATAACAAAATTATTGCAAAACTTGGGGTCTCAAAGTAAAAACTATTATGACTAAAGTTAGTTATGGTATTTGACATATGAAGACACAAACAGTACAACTTCTTACTTGTAAAGGTGTGAGTTGAAAAGAAAGCTTTAACCACGTGCCGAAGATGCTCAAAAATCGTTCATAAAGCGGACAGCCAGCGTAACTTTCTAATCAAACACTCCAAGAATATTTCATAGTAGTTCACTGCCAGCGTGGACTTTCTAATCAGGCACTGAAAGAATCTTTCATAGAAGTGGACAGCCAGCGTATACTTTGTAATCAGGCCTAAAAGAATCTTTCATAGAAGTGGATGGAAAGCTTAAAACACGTGCCGACAATTATCGTTCTTAGAAGCGGACAGCCAGCAAAAACTTTCTAATGAGGCACTCCAAGAATCTTTCACAGTAGTTCTCTGCGAGCGTTAACTTTCTTATCAGGCACTCAAAGAATATTTCAAAGAAGAGGACAGCCAGCGTTAACTTTGTAACTAGGCACTCGAAGAATCTTTCATAGTTGACATCCAGCGTTAACTTTGTAATCAGGCACCCTAAGAATCTTTCATAGAAGTGGACAGAAAGCTTTAACCACGTGCAGAATATGCTCCAAGAATCCATAGAAGCGGACAGCCAGCATAAAGTTTCTCATCAAGCACTCCAAGAATCTTTCATAGTAGTTCACTGCCAGCGTATACTTTCTAACCAGACACTCAAAGAAACATTCATAGAAGTGGATAGCCAGCGTATTCTTTGTAACCAGGCACTCAAGGAAATTTTCATAGAAGTGGACAGAAAGCTTTAACAACGTGCCGAAAAAACTCCAAGAATCTTTCATAATAGTTTACTGCCAGCGTATACTTTCTAATCAGGCACGCGAAGAATATTACATAGTTGACAGCCAACGTTCTAATCAGGCAGTCCAAGAATCTTTCATAGTATTTTACTGCCAGCGTTAACTTTATTATCAGGCACTCAAAGAATCTGTCATAAAAGTGGACAGCCAGCGTATATTTTGTAACAAGGCACTCTAAGAATCTTTTATAATTGACAGCCTGCGTAAACTTGGAAATTAGGCACTCCAAAAATATTTGATAGAAGTTGACAGCCAGCGTGAACCTAGTATCGCAGATAATCAAAGAATTAACCATGTGCCGAAGATTCTCAATGTGCATTGTGCTGAAAATATTAATGCATGATATTTATGCAAAATATTGAGTTTCAGCAATTCAATCAGGAGTTAGGAGTTTGTCTAGAGTAAGGTGGGACTACAAGTGTCATTTTACAGGAGTCAAGAGATTTAGAGTACCGAAAATGAACGGTTAAGTTACCATATACCATGGAGCTTGATTTAGTTTGTAGCGTTTTTAGAGTCAGAAACAGTACAGCAGTTTGCGCCAGCATTTGCAGACAAGTTTGATTCATAGTTTGATTTTTAAGCAAAATGTTTTACTTTTCGTCAAAGTGCGTTCTACTGAAAAACAGAAACACGTGATCATATAAGTAATAGAATTATGTACTTTTGTGCGGTTAGTTTTGATGATTTAGGAATAGTGAGAAAAAAACATCTGCAGAAATGTTCACAGTATTTCATAGCATTTCCTTTCGGGAATGATTAATCGATATTTTTAATATTTTACCTCAGCAATAATTCTCAGTTTCTTACTCTTCTTACTTTTGAGGCATTAATACACACCGTTGTGTTCTATATGTTTGCATGCCTGATCAAATGGAAAAAATAATGTAATATGTAACATTGGCTTATACTTATACATTTGATGTAAAGAAAAAATGATTGTATCAATTTTGTTCACTGAGATTTCACAGGAAATTCTGTGTGAAACACAATTAGTGTCAGAAGATTATATTACTATGTAATTATAATAGTGCTTAAAAAGGTAGGTGATGGTAAAATTCAATTAGTGTGAAAGCCAACACATCGTACTGCCACAAAGCAAGCAATGTACTGCTGTCTTTCAAGGAAAACGTTGTTTTTCATGTTACAGTGTTACGAATGCAGGGCAATCATTTAATAATTATTTTTTCCGGGAAAAATGTCCTTGTAACAAAAGCAAACTTATATAGTATACGTGGAGAACAAAATTGATTTTTGTAAGCTCTTCTAAGCCAGTGGCTCAGAGTATCTATAAATGTCCATAAACGTCCTACCGTCGTCCACAGTTGCTTCTAGTGACATCTCATACACCACTTAATAGAATGTCATCGGACTTGGCCAAATTATCTTGTCATTGATTTCTCTCAAGTTCACTTGGAGTTAAAAAGATGAATTTCTTTTTATTATTTGTAGCTCTGATACCAGAGCTTACTTTAAGTATCCGCCGAGAGCTAAGGACACTCGGGTTCCTGTCTATTACTGGTGAAAGTTGGAGCGGTGGTGACTCGTGCTTAACTGCAGTACATATGGCAATCGAGGACGTGAATGCTCATGAAAATGTTTTACAGGATTTCAATTTGACGTACAGTTGGTTTGATAGCAAGGTATGTCTCTTCTACTTCTATACAGACTGAACATTATTTGAAGATTACATATTTGGTTTCTTAGAGTAAATGAAATTAATTAAACTAAAAGTGTTTTTTAACAAGGAATCACGTGACTCTTTGTTTTTGCATTGCCAATTTTGAAAACGACTAATACAAAATTGACAAATTGAACAGCCATAGGCTTCCCCTTTAGCCTTCAAAGTAAATCGACCTTAGATGAAACACGTGGGGACCTTGTTTACGATCTCGGCTAAAAAAATGGATTAAAAGTCATTTCCGTTGTTTAATATACGTGTTAATGCTGTAAATCATTGTAATACTAATGGAGGCAAAATTCAGTATATTTTAATTACTACTCCATCAGTCATTCATGAACACTTTATAGACAGTAGTGATCCGACGGTGCCTACAGTGGTGAAAAATTTATTTACCGCACTTCCTTTCATAACATTTGAAAGATGCAAAAGTCGGTCAAAACCTACGCCGAAAGCTGTTAAAGTACACTAAATAGTTTGTGAAGCCTACTTAAGTTTCAGAGTTTTATTGGTCCCGAAAGTAAGACTGGGTTTTATATTAAACTATTTGAAAGGATATCTGAAAGAAAATTGAAATGGTGGGCATATACACTCCTTATAAATATATAAACGGTTTACTCTCCCTACCACCACAAAGCGTTTGAACGAAGTTCGATAATACACGTAACAATGCATACGATATGTTTCACCTGATTTTTGTTGGTGTTTATTTATAAGATGGCTATTGCTTTAAACAAATGCAATATCAGACGTATGGAAAACACGAATAAAGCGTAATAACACACATGTCTTAATTTAGTATGTAAGTCAGCTGATTTAAGTACAAGTACATCAAGATTTTAGTAACAAAAACGTTTTCAATTAAATACAAAAATGTAACACCGTACTTACATTATTTAGTAAACAAACTTTGTGTTACGGACAGATCAACCGTTACAATGGTGTGTTGCATCGTCTACGTAGCTATAAAACTTTTGAACTTCGCGTGCGCAATGGAAAAACTCAGCTTTTCTAATCCGAACGTTTCGGGTAGTTATTAAGTAGTCCTTTTGTCAACTTGTTTCATTTTCAACTAATGAAGCATTAGCTTGACAAATAATTGAAACTTGACTGGTTTTCTTTCATTATTTCCCATGAAAAGTTGATAAAAATTTTTAAATGGGATTTAAATAAGTACAAATAGCTGATACTCTCAAATCTAGTCAGCCATCTTTAATCCTGGTCAATGTGTGAATACTGCAATCAGACTAAATATAGTACAATTCTTTCATTATCAGTAAAATTATTATACAATATGAGCATTTATAGTGAGTGCTAAGGGCACTGTGCTTTTAAATTCATTAACATGATATTGAAAATAATAATTTTAGTGTCATCCGGGAGTGTCAGTGTACCGTATGAGTGATAGGCTCAGCAAAGATTTACCGTATGTTATGCTGCTCGGCGCCGGTTGCTCCGTGGCTTCCGAGGCTACTGCGCAAGTTTCAAATCTCTGGAACCTCACACAGGTAGGTGTGAAGTGCCTATTCGTCTTTTATCTTTCGTTTATACAATATTTTTGTATGATTAATTTTCAATTTTAAGCATTAAAAAACACATATACAAGCATATTAAGTTACCATTGTAATATAAATCATACAGAATAGAGGGAGCTTATAGGCTTATACAATACATCGGTTCTGTTTATCCTGAAAAACTGCACTAACAGCGAATAAAATGATCAACTTATTTAAGTATTTTATCCGTAAGAATAGTTATAATAATATTGTTATAAAAAGCAAAAGCAAAAACGCAAATGGTGTCTACAGTGGTTTGATATAGAGTAAAAAAGACTGGTAAAGATATATTACCACGCAAGTTAGCGAACCCGTATTTACAAACATTTCCATATCACAGTCAAAAGTCATTAATAAACTTAATAACATATAAAATCCTCTAATTGTACGGAAATGCAGCATTTTATGATAACATAAGTACTTTTATGTCGTTTTGTTGCCGTATTGTAACGTCACATGTTACGAGTATGCCTAAAGATTGAATAATGTATTCGTCATTGCTTTCACTAGAACATAGAGAATAATTGTTGGTTTCGTTGTAAATGTGAAATTAGCAAACTTCGTTATCCGGACTAACGTCAAAAAGTATACCAAACGTAATGAATGCTGGAAACCAAGCGTCATTTTGGTGGCGCTTCAAGCGATTTTTTACATTTTGCCGAAACTAACTAAACAAGAACAGTTATGTGTTTAAGCATGAAAGAAACAGAACAGAAATGTTGGTTTCGATTTAATCTCACGCTTAATGCACTCATGAACACTAACACAGTTATTTTCTCTTGTGACTGCGCCACTCGTGAAAATATCACTTTTGGTGCCCACACGTTGTATAACACCGAAACCAACAATTATCCTCTATGTATTATTCACTTGTGATTCACACAAGAAAATAAACATTCTGATCCTAGTATATCAAAAGTGATATAATCTTTGTTTTTCAATCCTTTTCTCAGTTTTCTTTTGCGTCGACTTCCCCAGTGCTGTCCGATCGGACACGTTTTCCAAAATTCTTTCGATTCGGAATGCCTGATCAGCTCCTGAATCCAGCGAAGATAGATCTGATGCAGGAATACAATTGGAAAAGAGTTGCAACAATCAATCAAGCACGGGAGTTCTTCTCAGCAGTAGGGATATGTTTTATAGCTTTACCTTTATTCTCAAAATAATTATTCTCAAACGTCGTACAATTTCTTTTTCTATATTCCTTCACCAATAAGTGACGGAAATCGAATTCTAACATGAAACCTTGATTTAATTTATACTCATTAATTTTAGCTCGATTGTGAAGAAAGCTATGAGCTTATCGAGTCACTCTCGAGTCCGCTTCCTGGAAAAACCAGTACTGGTGACATATGAGAAGGTACGGTCGTTACCTTGGTGGTGCTCGAACCCGCAACCTCCGGGATGAGCGGCAGACACCTAAACCTCCACACCACCGCTGTCCTTTGATTTATTCTTTTCCCAGAATAGTGTGTTGTATTGCTTTGCTGCCAACCTACAGTAATCATGTTTTCATTCAATATTTAAAAAGATCGAATGAAAACTGTTTCCAAAGGGAACAATATCACGACGTTTGAATAAAAATTCTACCGAACAATATATATGGAAATGTTCGCATCTGTAACTACTTATTTGATCTAGTAATTGAACATCTTTTTTCACTCTTCAAATCGAGTAGAATTTATAGAGTGCACAATAAACCACTTAGTGAATTACCGTGTAGTCACCATTTTCGTAGTTTGGTTCTTACTACAACAAAGTTATGTCCCCTAGTTTGATTTTAATTGACTTCCATTACGTTTGATATTAATATCAATATGACATAACTGTAACAAATATTGTTTGTATTAATTTTATTTCGTCAGCCATTTGACGGTATTCGTAAAAAAAATGTTTTAACTTTAAACAGTTCTGTTGTATTGATTTTTTTTTCTCGTACTGGTGATCGATGACTTTGTCAAGAGAACACATGACACAGACATCAGCGTCATAACTCAGGAAATATTCATGAATAACCCATACAGCAGACTTCTGAATTTGAAGGTAAACTGGATTATATCTATAAAATATATGCAAATACAACCTAATCTATATGAGAAAAAACATTTGCACACGAAATGAGATATTTGTCCACAAGACAAAGTATTTACACATAAAACTAAGTATTGACACACAAGATCAGATATTTACATACAAAACAGAATTTGCACACGAAATGAGATATTTGTCCACAAGACAAAGTATTTACACATAAAACTAAGTATTGACACACAAGATCAGATATTTACATACAAAACAAAATATTTGCCCACAAGACAATAATATAGTTACACACAAATCAAAATATTTCTACACAATATAAGATACTTCCTTACGCAACAATATTTGCACACGAAACAAAATGATTGCAATTCGCACGCCAAACCCATAACCAAATCTGAATAAAATGATAACCGGTTTTTGGTATTGGTTTGTGGTTGTTAAGATGTTTTGTCGTAAAGCACTAGTTTGCATTGTATCCACACAACCATTTCTCAATAATCCAATTCTGGTAAATAAGCATTTTAAACATAGATTTCATATGTGTTAAGAGGTGAGACATTCGTAAGAACATTTTTATGACTTACTTGTATATTCTACATACTTAAGATATTTGAACATCCAATGTTGTGTTGTAAGAGTTAATGCCTAATGCCTTTAGTAGCGATGTATTTTTAATGTGAAATTTATAGTTTTGCCAAATCAAAGAATAATATGTTTAATCGAAAAAAGGAAATGCAATGTTACACCATGTTCTAACTTTACTTTTCCCAGTTAACTTAGATACTACACCTCTAACAAACTTCTATAGATAGACATGAAATGGTTGTTTTAAACACATTTAACTGCCTAAAGGTTAATTACTAAAAGCAAATTGATTTTTCTTTTAAATCTTGAATTGCAACGGGCGTCTTCTCGGAAGGAAAAATATCATACTGCATCGAATGTGACGTTATTTTGATGACAATATAGTTTTAACAAAAGAATATTTGATACGTAAGAAGGAAATCCTACTTTCGTTTTTGAAATTATCAATTATTTTGTTAAACTCAAATTTTAACACACTTTGGCCACACTCGATATAGAGTGTCATATTTTTCCTGCTGAGAATTCATTCCAGATTTTAAAAGAAAATTCGATTTGGTCTTAGTAATGGACCTTTAAATATTGTGAATGTATGATTATAGAACCTAGATGCGAGAATTATTATCACGACTATGTATGAAGATAAGGCTAAAGAGTTGATCTGTGCGGTAAGGAATATGAAATTGCATTATCTTGTCTTTTAGTAAACATGTTCAATTAGTGATCTTAAAATGTTCAAAAAGTATTAGAAACGGGTGTTTATATATTCCATTTTTCTGATAAACACTGTATGGAGCCTCCCTGGTGCAGTGGTTGCGCGTTCGCTTCATGATCGAAGGTTCCGGTTCGATCCCCGTCAATGCTCAAGTAGTGGTAGTGTCCATAGGCAAGACACAGATAATTCCACATTGCATCTAAATAGAGTCTCGATACCGATGAATTTACGTTGCAAATACTTCCTTCGCATCCGGAATAAATAAATTGGTATAAATATAAGTACTGATTTGAATATCATTGATTTGAGGTTATGTAATAAGAGTAGTGAGTGACATGTTAAGTAATAGACCAAATGATTAAATGTAGCCCGGTTCCGCTTGCAATAAAGCCTGCTTGAGAAATAATAATGTAAAATATGTAACCAAATATTGATAAGTAAACACTTGTTCAAATCGCTACTGTTTTTTGACATCATTTGGGATATCATTAATTTTAAACAAAAGATTTCATCTTTAGAATCACTATCAACTAATTTTTGTACATGAAATGTATTTGCGATTTCTTCTAGGCATACAAACTGGGTCTTTATGGCTCAAAAATAGTTTGGATATTCAACGGTTGGTATACCCCTCTCTTTTGGAAGACCAATCTTGAAAATGTTGATTGCACAGAAGAGGAAATGACTAGTGTTGTTGAAGGAGCATTTTTAACAAGTCCTGTATATTCCAATCCAATAGAGGAGAGAGGTATTGCAAACCTAACAGGTTGGTGAGAAATGACGTACAGATATTTTGCTTTGCGGCCAACAAATGATATGTGTGCCATCAGATACGAAGATTGGAATCACCGTGTCCGTCTGCTTGTATGTCCGTCTGTAGACAGACTTTTCCTGGGCTATTTCCCGGCATCCACTGGTTGAAATTTAATGAATCTCATCGGGTGTGTTTAGTAACAACACTAAACTGAGCATATCCTCGGCATGTTGCACTCGGATGATTTTTTTATTGAGATATTGACCTTTGATTTTTAACATGTAAAGTGTGCAACGTACAGTCAAATATTTGTCAGCAACCTATAGGGGTATTCAGTGAAACCTCAACTTAGAAGTGTTGTTGTGCATAGCCTTGACCAGCTGCACTTTGGTGACTTTTTTTAATTATATAATTGCCGTGTGATGTTTTCATATATAGCGTACATAAGACTGTAAACGAGGGTGATTCAGAATTAATCGGACTGTTTCTATATCTACGACATAGGTTGTAAGATATATATAGAGCAAAAAAGAAGTCACACAATTTGATGCTCAATTTTTATTTGACCATCAGTGAAAATTTCATCTAATTTGCACAAAAGCATTCATAATACAGACAAAAGTAGTTGGTATGTAACAGTAACGAACCCAGAATGACGTATAATGGTGTTGTGTTCGGTAAGCTTTCTGTTTATTTATTAACATGCGAAAAATCTACCTGAAGCTGATATAATAATAAATTCTCATTTTTATTCTATATTTCTTATACTTGTAGGTAATATGTTTATTTGAATAGTAGACCAAACAATATGCACTATATGTTTAATAGTAAGGACATATGAAAAGCAAAATTGTACAAGATGATGTGGGGTTATTGGTTTATTGTATGTATTGCAGCTACAGAGTTTTCGAAGCGTTACAGAAAACACCCAACATATAAGCCACACCTAGAGGACAATGCTTTTGTTACTCCCTGGTGTTATGACCATATATGGGTAGCTGCATTGGCATTGAACTGCACAGTTGAACGTCTAACAGAAATAGGTTTGTGCTATTTAAATGATATGTAGGCTTTTCCCAAAAATATAAATATTACCGACGCCCATGTATAGATTGTTTCCATTTCCCTATATTGATACTTCATAATTAATATTTGGGATAAATGTCAGTGGGTTTTTTTATTTGATTTTAATTGTAGTGTAGTTGAGTACACTTAGCTAGTGAGAGATATGAAAAAAATGTTGTTCATCATTTTAAAGTAATACAATTTACCGTAGCAAATCTGAATAAAGCAATCGTCGAAAGAAAAGAATAACATAACAGTCATTCTCAAGACATCGGTTTTTTGCAATTAAATACCTTTCGCGATATCGTATAAATAATACCAATGTGATTTGTATTTTGATATCAATTTAAATAATTGTGCGTACTTTTGTTAACGGCAACAAAATCTCAAGTTAAAAATGTATCCATAGCAACGATTTTGCGTGCATACATATGAATTGTGAGACTTAGCTGACTCTAAGCCGTACTTTGTATTACATGAATGATTCGGTCAAACCGTTCTGTAAAAGATAATAACGAAGACTTGTTATTGTTATTCATATAGGTAATATATGGCAACAGTTAATAATTCATGTATTTCACGTGGTAGAAGAGACCCCCCTTTAATCATTTTAGTGATATAAATTTCATAGTACTTGTTTTAGATTATAAAACAAAATGTTACATCCAAAAGAAGTCTTGTCCCAATTTAATATAGTAGGCTATTTCTTTATGAATTAACAGAGCACACTTTATTAATTTACAGGACACCCGAAAACGCTTGACATGTTCACATATGCTGATTCAGACATAAATGACATCATATTTGAATGCATGGGTAAAACATCACTAACAGGAGTATCAGGGAGAGTTGTCTTCTCCGCAGGAGCTGACCCGATTAGAATTGTTAAGATCGAACGTATTCAAGGTGTGATAATTGTGTGGCTCTTTTTGTATATAAGTATGAGCCGTTTGATTTTTTTAAAGAAAATAATTGGAAAAGGTAACTTTTTTATAGAACGTTTTAACTTGCATTTTTTATCGTAAAGTATTTTTAGATGTCAGTTAAATAGTTTGGTTTATTTATTTTATTAATAAAAGAAATTTCATAAACGTTCGTAAATATTGTAGGTGGAGAGAGGGTACAAGTTGCTCTGTACAGACAAGACAAAAATCCCAAATATTTTGAGTGGGTCGACAACGCTCTTGTATGGAAAGGTACTAAAAATAACCCTATGTGATCTTGTACCAAGTTATAAGTTTAAATTGAAATACATGTAAGCTGAAAATGTGCTTAGATATATTTTGTTTTGTGATGAATTAACCGTCTGTGAATAATCGAAAATATATATGCTGCTCCGTAATGGTTGGTTAAAGTGATTAGTTAAGAAAGGCTGGTTACGGTATATTTTGATTACCTGTCTGAGTTGTAGGCTTAATACAGAAAACAAAACAAGCCTAAGAGTTTTACCATGTATTGCTCTTTGTCGTACAAGTGTGTTCACTTAAAATAATCAAGATTTTAGCAACTATTGCCTGCTTTGAACTTCCCCAACTACATGTGTATTGCTAATATCATAAACCACTTCCTTTTTTATGTTTGGTATCCGTATTTCTATGTGAGGTTAGAAGAAGACTTGGAACCTGTCATTACACGTACATTTGTATTGCTGTTTAAAATGATGCCACTTAATACATTACAGATGGTATCGTACCGCGAGATTCTGCATACATAGAATATGAAGAAATAAAAATCCCTGCCATGCTCAGTTCAACTATGATGGCGTTTGCTGCCCTTGGCATCTGCTTTGCATTTTTGTTTCTTATTTTCAATATAATTTACAGGAATAACAGGTAAACATTTAACGTTTGAACTTAGATTGAGCTCGATTCCAGTAAAAACATCACTTTTGAAATTCTAAATATAAATTATTTTGCGTATGCTATGTTAATCTATCATGATCAATACCACCAACACTGGTCAGTGCATTATGAACCATTAAGGAAGAAATATTGTATTTTATATACAATGATAACAATTTTTAAGTTTAAACATAAGAAACAGTTTGATAGCTAAACCGACATCTACTTGAAAGTCTGAAGTTCAATCAAACCTATAATAAAACGCTTTTTAGAAAAATCAATTGCAAAACATGTTTTATTTCAGTTACGTGAAAATGTCATCATCGAACATTAATAACATTCTTCTTATTGGATGTATTTTATGTTATTGTACCGTCTTTTTTAACACCATGGCAACGAGCGATACTATCTGTAAGGTAAAAGAATATGTTTGCTCTCTTGTGACTTTGACTTTCATTATATTAATACCTTGGTAATATCAAATACTATTAGAGATAATATGAAACAATTGTATGGAGACGGTCGGTAAATACACTATTTCGTGATATTCAACCAATGCCATTCGTAACAGAAAAAGTGTTTAATCAATAGATGGAGTCGTCTTTTGTTTGCATAAATTACAAAATGTCAATTTTTTTAACTATTAGAAAGTTAGAAATGTGCTTTTTAAACCTCAGTATGTATAAGTTAGTGTTTATTAAGTCAATTTTAACAATTAAGAAACCAAAAAGGAGCGAGCTGTAGCGAGCGCCAGGGTTTCTTAATTGTTAAAATTTGACTTAATGAATTCTAACTTGTGTTTCACCTCATTTGACCTTTTGCATAGCCACCGACATGTATTGTGGGCGGAGCCAAAGTGCTTTCTATTAAGAGCAATATCTTAATAATTAAGTGATTTCAGTAGTTAGTTTTAATAAAAAAAGAAAGACGTTTATTTGAAATTCTGAGTGATTCGATTGGTGGGCAAATGGGGTCAAACACTAAAAACTTAAAATACATGCTCCAATTGTATTACCGAAAATGAAGATGCTTAAATTGTCTTCTAGATAATTTCACAGTATTTGTGCTTTTTTCAAAAATTTAGAAAGAAGATATTCCAGTACATGATTTAGAGCAGAGATGATCAATGTCTCCCAAATAGTAATAACGTATCAATGTCTTCGAGTAGAATTATTTTGACAGGTCGAATAAGGGTACATTTAATTGAACAACCCTCAATTCAAAAGAGCATATTGATTTAATATTTATATTTTTATGTCCTTTAATTGTTCTAAATCTACGTACACATGTACGACTTCAGGAATATTTCCCATGCTTTGATAATCACCGTGTTAAGATTTCTATTTTTAATTCATTGCCATTTGCCATGCAATTTGCCGATTCGGGTAATGGTATATCACATTTGAGGAGGTACAACATTGACATTTAAACGAGTTTGTTTTAACCCATTTGAACCTAGAGTTTTACAATGGAATATTCTTATTTACAACCTGGTCAAGTCTATTTCTTTAAATAGATATACAGAATTGTTAACCAAAAAGACTTTAGCCCTGACCAGACGACTATGCATTTGTCGTATGCTTCGTAACGTGGCTACTTAAAAGAGGGTACATGTATATCTTATAAACACACTAGACACGATTTGGCAAAGGTATACACGTCAAAAGAACATCTAAAGCAGACGATACACAAGTACATGTCATTAACAAAGATCTTGCTAAATTTTCAAACAGGACTTATCTAACATTATATTTGGAAGGTACCAAGTTCTTTTTCGATGGGTGCCGTCTCAACTTGTGCGCCCTTCTGCTACATAATAATTATAACTCAAGTTGATGTTATAATTGAATTAATAATTGTAACGTTTTTTATTTAGGCCAGGGTATTTAGCTTCACGTTAGGATTTACAGTGACTTTCGGTGCGTTATTCACGAAGACATGGCGGGTATATCGTATATTCACAAACAGAAAAGTGATTCGAGTTGTAAGTTCAATTCCGTGTTTTTTACCTAAGTAAGAAGGAGAAAAAGTATAGAAATTTATTTTATGTTTCCCAGTGAATTATAGAGTTTTCTCAGTGAAATAAAAGTGGTAATTCATAGTTTTGAAACACTGGATTACCATTTTCAGTTTTCACTGTTTTTGCTATCTTTAACCCGGATTTACGTCAAAAAGTATACCGAGCGTAATTAATGCTGGAAACCATGCGACGATGGCGTCGTTTAAATGACGTCATTTACGCTATGTTTTTTGATGACGTTTCCCGCGATTATCGATATTTTATAGAAACAAACTCCACAAAAGTAGAGTTTTAACCATAAAATAAACTTAAAAAATGTTGGTATCGGTGTAATATCACGTTAATTTCACTCGTGAACACTAAAAGTTGTTATTTTAACTCGTGGCTGCGCCACTCGTGAAAATATCATTTTTGGTGCCAACTCGGTGAAATTATAACGTGATCTTACACCGAAACCAACAATTATCCTCTATATCATTTACTAGTTTGCTGATGTACACTGGAATGTGATAACCTTTAAATGATTTAAAGCGTACAGACATCCGATTCCACTTTGAAAACATGCTACCCTTAATGTAGGTGATCGATCGTGTTTAACAGGGATAACAAATCTTGCGATTGAGTGTTTATTAAAGCACGAAGAGTTATTTTCTATAAACTTACTATTACATTTATTACAAGTATCAAAAAAAATGTTAATGTGTTATGTTGTGTGTCGTGTTTCTTTTTTGTTGTTGAGGGTGTGTCGTCCGTATTTTTAACATTTTAACTGTGTGCTACTGTACGGGGTTTGTCAGGTAAGCCCTCGGTGTGGTCTGTGTGTATTTCAGTTCGCCGTTCTTGGTCCGCAGTCAGCTCCATTTTCTTTCGCTTTTGAGTTTTCATCAAACTGAGATAGCTTTTAAATTTGCTTCACAGAAAATCAGAGATCGCCAACTGCTCGCAATTACTTTTGGCCTCGTTGCTCTTGTGTTAACAGTACTGATAACCTGGCAATTCGTTGGACCTCATAATAAAGAGATAAAAATTCTCACTAAGGAGGTATGGAGATTCTTTTGTTTGAGATTGTTAAGTTCATACTCTAAAAACAAAGGAAAAGGTGCACCATTTTTGTACCATATCAGCATTTATTTTTTATCTGGAAGAGCTTTTAAACCCGCAATAAATTGCGTTTTCAGTTTAGACTTGATTTAGAGAGAGTTTAAAGTTTCAATAAAATATTGAATTGCCTTAAATTCCGTAATATACCTAAAGTTTGTACATTTACTGAGTAGAGATGATTTGAAATATCTGTATTAACTACTAAAACTAAAATAAGGAAAATAAAAACGTTCTCCGGTAAAACAAATGAAAAATACCGACTTCAACAATTTCAGATGTACACCACAACGGACAACATAGAGGTTCTGCCATTCGTCAGTGTTTGTAAGTCCGAATATTCCTTGTATTTCGGGTGGACCTTGTATATCATCGAAGGCACTCTTTTAGCTTTTGGTGCTTTTCTTGCAATGGAAACGAGAACGGTATGAACATTTTGTACATGAAATGACCCATCTCAAACATGCTTAAATAAGGGTCTCTGAAAAAATACTGTTCAAATTACAAAGTGATTTACAAATGTAATTTCAAAGGCACGCATTCACGTTTTAATAAATAGCCCCTGATTTATATTTCAATGAGGTCATATAAGGTTTCTCCGATTGCTTACAAATTAATTAGGCTATAGATCAAATAAAAGTAAGTCTATGAAACGTGATGAATTCTATTGTCTTTATTTAGTTCTAATGTTGCTCGATACTTTAAGGAATGTGGACACACGTTTAAAGATTTTTGTTTTATGCCTATTTAACAATGTTTCTTGTGATATAGACAGGTTGATAAAGGAGACCTTTGATTCACACTCTTGATACTTAATCCCCTAAGGGTCTCAATAGCGACCTCTTGTTTAAAATTGTATAAATAGTAGTTGTTAGTACCGTTTTTTTGCTTGTATTAAGTATCTCTAATTATAAAATGTATTCTGTTAAATTATATTTTCAGATTAAGAGCACAATTGATTACAGACAATGTTATAAATTGTTGTTTGTCAATACAACTTAACGTTGCACTGTCATATTTCTCTTAAAACGTTTACATTTATATTTTTATTATCTCCCTTTTATTTTTGCATTGTATAGCAGAAAAGTGGGTTTTTAATGTATATCAGTACCTTTGTTTCTTATTGTTTTTATTAAAATAAAGGAAAATCTGCTATGGTGAAGATAATTATTATATATATGAATGTTTTTCTTTAAGGTGAGAATCCAGGCACTAAACGACTCCTACCAGATTGGGTTATGCCTGTACAACGTCGTCATCCTCAGTGCCGTCGGTTTGACCCTGACATTGCTGCTAAATGACCAAGAGATAATCATCTACGGGATCACGTCCGGATGTCTCATTGTGGGTACCACAGTCACACAGATCGTCATATTTGTGCCCAAGGTAAATGCAAATATTGTATACCTTTAATGCTTTTCATACACGGGTTTAAGGTAAACACAAATATACCTTTAATGCTTCTCACACTTATTTTCATATTTGTACCTAAGGTAAGCATATAGACACCTTCACTGTTTCTTATACTCGCTGCCATATTTACCCTATAAGGAATCACTTTTACACCTTCAACGTTTAATCACACGAGTCGGCATATTCGTACCAAAGGTAAACAGTATTTACACAACCAATATTTTATCACACAGGTAGTCACCCGTTCATGATTTTATAACATTTACTAAAAGATTCTCAAAAGATCAACTTTAACACTTAAACTAAGAGGTTCGTATCTTCTTTCATTTAAAAGATGTTTTATTCCAGGTATCACATGTCTGTTCTAAAGAAAATATAGACACTTCTATCTTGTTTATAGAAACATACGCCCTTCCCCTCTCCCGCCCCCACCTACAGCTTAACAGTTAAGGATGTTGATTTGAACTCACAGTTTCAGGGCCATGGGTTCTAGCCTTGCTACCGACATAGTATCTTGTGTGAGAGAGATGGCAAATTCTTCAGGATGATAAGTTATCGATCTTTCCCAAATAAATGATGATTATATAAACTGCACGTCGGTAATAACTCAACCCATGTTACAATAGGCGCAAAAATACGCACAATCATATTTGCTCTGAGATAAAATCGAATCAGTAGAATTTAGTCATTTTAAATTTGTTATAAAAAGATACAGGAATGAAGATTTAATATTTTGATAAACGATATTTAATACTGTCAGTGTGTTTCAGATTCAGGCCGTGTGGCATAAAGTTGATGGGCGTGATATCTCGACGATGGATCAAACTAGTACTAAAGCGCTTACGTTACAAAGTTCTGGAAATTATTCAAAATATGATCGGAACCAATCTGAAACTCACTTAAAGAGTCCAGGAACCTGGAGTGAACCAGCTAAACCTAAACGTTCAAATGACGTTGACACTGTACCGCCGAGTCAATGTTCAGAAATCATTCAAAGGCGTTTGTCAGTGAAGTCATCAAGTTTAAATAAGAAGAACAGTGACCAAACGAAACCAAGTTCTAACGACAACAGGGTGGTTTCAATTAGTCCAAAAGAAACTGACTTTACCACATTATCCAAGTGCCCATCAACACTCATTGTGTTGCCTGTCCAAGAAACAAACGAGGCAGGGACATCTTTTTAATGACTCAAGCGCATTCTGCATTTTTCATAGTCCAAGCAGAGTTAGAACAACCTCACGTTTTTAAGTATAATTATACGTTACATTTCATGTGTGATTGACAACGAAACTGAAATGGCCGTTGCCAACAACCTATACTGTAACTTGTATAACATCTGCTTTTATGTTACCGGATGTAAGAAGATAAACATGGGGTTTTGTTTTTATGCACACTAATTATTCTCTTTCTGAAGTCTTCTTTGTATGTTAGAAAACATTCAAATAAATTTGAAATGTTCTAATAATTTATGTTTTATCGTGGCATTATTTACGGGCTGATTCGAATGGAGAGATTACACAACCTTGATCGAGTAATTTTATCCTTAACCTGTAGCTCCGGGTCTTACAACTAACACGCACACTGACCTAGTGTATCTCTTTACATTAGTTTACAGTAACTTTTGCGGCTGGTCGCTAGCTAGAGATGTTACATTTTGATCGTAGAAACACGTCTATTTGATCACAGGCTATCAACATAAATGGACTTTCATGACAAGAGAACAATTGCCTTGCACAAGCAGGAATTGTACCAAGATCGTCTATGTTTGTGACTAAAACATTATTATTATCAAATAAATATTTGATGGTTAACAGGCTCTCTTTGCACCTTTCATAAATGATTTTAGACTCTAAAACACGTCAATGCAAAATACCAGTGTATATTGTGTGAATTTACTAGAACATTGATATGGTGTTGATTGCGGCTTATTGTCAATGTAAGAATTGGATCCTAAGTCAAACAGGAATCAATTTTCAAGCAGAATAAATCAATTTCTTTCTAAACACTTCGTAGTTTTTGTATTAAAGACATTTAAAGGCAACAGTTGACTATGTCACTTCTATATCACAGAAGACAGGCCAGCTGTTTCTGCTCGATGTGTTACGGTATTATATTAGTTTTAAGCATGCCCCTGTCACTCAAAGAATGGTGGAAGGGTATAAAGTGTTGCCCCTGTCTGGCCGATTGCCCGTCCGTCTATGCGCACCAAATTTTCATTTCCGATCAGTTTCATGGATTTCAATCATATTTGCCAAGAATGAACATATATGGATCAAGCATAGGTCAAATTAAATTTTTGTTACATTTCACTTATTTTCTAAAATAGTTTTTTGGGAAGTTGGAGCCCCTTTCCAAATTAAATTTTGCTTTAATCGTGATTTTCCTTTTGCATACTTGTTTCATATTGCAAATGCATGTCTATAATGTGCATGATCATTTTAGCTGACGGGCATTTATTTTGTGAATAATTTGTATGCTGAGATAACAGTATATGTCGCTGGCTATCAGCTAGCATTTAGGTGATGGGGTCGTAAAGGGACAACAAAAAGAAGTTACTCAGATGTTGTTGTTAAATGTATTCCCTCAAATTGAGAAAGACTGTAGATATATGTATATGTCCATAAAAATGTGAAATATAGTATCAGCACAAATATATGGCGTTCGTTTATAATATAAAAATATGGCGTTTGTGATAAATGCTTGTTATTGGTAAGTGGAGTCATGTAATTGGTCAGTCACGCGTTTAAGGTCACAGGGACGTGTCCACAACTGGTCAAATACTATATAAACTACAGTACTGCATCTGCTACGCTTCTACAGTAACACAAAGGTGTTTCACATTCCGTTTTTCAAACAGGGGTCAAATAACAAACGAGTAACTGTGTTATTAGATATATAGATAAATTTTATCATATTGAATTCATACAGCCTATGACATATTCCCTCCTGGTGGAGAAATTCAACTTACACAATAACGCAAAACAAATTGTGTGTGTAACACAAAGTATCACATGAGTTAACAACAGTGCGTATTGATTCATTAAAATACAAATAGAAGATTATGGAAGGCTTAAAGTAGAAATGATCAAATAAAGACCATGTGTTTGATTTACATTATAATCAGGAACAACAAAAAACATTAAAGTGTTCATTTACATAATAGAAAAGCATTGCGCACTGCGGACAGAATATTGCACTACTTTAATTTTACAGTCTTATCACTATAGATCTAAGCCTTGTCAGCGTGCTTAAAGCAAGACTTTGCCAAAAACGGAAATGGAATACTGTATAATACAAAATTTATTTAATGTCAGCATGATTATAGGCAAACGCATCAATATGAAAACAATCAAAATATGACCCATAGATTAGGGTATTTTATTGGTTATATGTAGATATGGTTGCCAGCAAAGTCGACCCATATATCTACCATACCGTCTTATATTATATATTTATTACAAGTCGGTACATGTAAACGTTTCCCTCATATAGCCGCCGTAAATTAGTTTTAATTTTTCTACTTTGACAATTTCAGGTTGACGATTCTTGGTAGCTTGTCTGTATATCGCCAATAATCAATCCATAATTCAAATGGTTAATTTTGATACGGTTACTTAGGGGTATATTTTAAGTAAACACATTCAACATAACCTACATACAGCTATAGACCGACCATAGAATGATAAATATAGTTCTTTACTAGTAACATTGTTGTATGTGGACTTTTATTTAAAGTTGATACACATGATGATTTATATGCATGTCTATTACACTGCAAGACAGTAAGTTATGTGACAGATTGACATTTCAAGCCTAAAGATACAATATCAAAGAAAACAAAGAGGTCAAATGGCACTCAATTATTGCCAATGTTTTAATCATATAACATGTTTTAGCCAATTATTAGATACTTTATGAAAATACTTGCAGAAAATTGAAGCCCATTAGTGGCGAAGTACCTCATTGGACCTTTAACAAAGATACAATACAAGAACTAACTAAAGGATCGTATGTCTCACTCCTCAAACCGCAAACAGATGTCAACGTTAGCTGTATACACGCGACAGTCAAAGAATCGTTCAATTAGGTACACAGTCGTCTACATTTATGAACATCCAAAAAGTGAATAATCGTTCATAGAAGTTGACAATCAGCGTAAACTGTGAGCATCAGACAACTGGATGCCCTTTCGTAGACGTTTGAAGTCAGCGTAAACAATGTACATGCGACTGTCAAAGAATCTTTCATACTGGTGGACAGTCAACGTTTATTATATACATCCAAACATTGAAGAATCTTTCCTGGAAGAGGACAGTCAGCGTAAACTATGCACTTCAGACACTCGAAGAATCGTTCATAGAAGTGAACAGTTCGTATACTATGTACATCAGATGCTCCAAGATGTTTAGCTGAAAAGAAACTAACTCTAAAATTAGCATTTTTCTAATGTTTTGTTACAGTGTCTGTACAACTGTCTTTGTTACTACGGTAGCAATATTAATATAAAATAACAATCAATGCCTATATCATAAATAACTGTTTCAATATACTACGGACATGTGTATTACCAAGTTCCAGATGAAAATGGTGGAGGAAGTAATGAAAGTGGTGTTGCTGGTCGTAGTTGTAGTGGAAGTGATTGTAGTGGTTTTGACTAGGCTAATGCTATTGGTGATACTGGTATTTGTATTAGCTGTACTGTCTGTAGTGATACTGCTGGTGTTTGAATTTGTTGTGAGGAGGACTATGGTGTCGATAGTTGTACTCGATGTGGTAGCAGTGGTGGTGTTTGTAGTAGTTGTAATAGCGGCAGTAGTGATGATAGTGGTGGTCGTCGTAGTTAATGTGACAGTATCAATCGAGTAAGTAGTGGTTTTGGTATAAGTGAAGGTGCAGTTGCGATTTTTGCGGCTGCGTTGGTCATAGTGTAGGTAGTAGGTGCAGTGGTGGTAATGGTTACTGGAGCAAAAATACGTAAACCATTTCATTACTTTATAGTTACGATAACATGATTATATGTTGTAGGTAGTGGTTAGTGGATGAAACGACAAAGACGAGTAAACGTCATATCAATAGTTTTTTTTTAAATTAAATAGATGTTTCATTTACTGGATGCGGGACTACAGATTTGTGTGTTTGACCCATTGAACAGATTATATCAAGGTAAGACGCATGAATTGCAGTTGCAGTGGCGGTAGTTTTGTAGGGGAAGTGGAAGTGGTTGTATAAGTGGCGGTGATTCTGATAGTTGAACTTATTGTGACAAAGGAAGTTGATGTTTTATTGGCGATGGTATTGGTAATAATGTTAGTAAAGTGGTAGTTAAGGTTGCACTAACAGTAATGGTGGAGGCATCGGAGGAGGCATATGTTGTGGTGGTAGATGGTATTGGAGATGGCAGTATTAGTGTCAGTAGAAGTGGTAGTGGGTGTAGTTTCGGTGGCAGAAAGGGCGTTGTGCTGACGCTGGAAGTAGGTAGAAGTGGTGGTAGTACGTGATGTTTGTGAAATGATAGTGCTGATGAATGTGATAGTCATTCTTATAGTGATGGTGGTTGTGATATCGATTATGGTGACGGTAATAGTGATAGTCGTTGTAGTGATTACAGTACAGTTATAGAAGTGATGACGATAGAATAGGTTAAGGATGGGATGGTTGGTATGATGATCGTGGAACTAATGGTTAGAAAAATACTACTACAGAGTGTAATAGACGCGTCGATTGTAGTGTGCAAATATCTGTGGTAGTGGTTTTAAAAGAAATGATCACAGAGGTAACATTAATTGTATTTGAACAAGCTAGTGATAATGGACGCGTTAATGGTGGTGGACCGGCAGTTTTAGTAACGGTGATGGTCGTGGTAATAGTTGTGTTTGCTTTTGTAGGATGATAGTTAAGATGGTAGTGGTGGAGCTCGTTGGAAATGGTAACAGCAGTGCTTGTGCCAGAATTTTGGTAGCATTATTTGTGTTGCTGGTTGTAGCGGTAGAGAATGTAATGTTGAAAATGCTAGCGGTGGAAAAAGCAATAGTATGTGAAGTCATAGTGCAGTTGATAGCTGGCGCTGGTAGTGGTATCGGTGACGGTAGTTGCAGTGAATGTGACCGTGAAAGTAGTGGAGGTGGGGATAATGAAAGTTGTTCTCGAAGTTGCGTTAAAGTTGACAGTGGTTGTGATAGTAGCGATTGTGGTAGTGATAGTTTGAGAAGTAGTGCAGGTAGTATTGATAGTGGTGGTTGAAATCTGCTAATGGTTGTTGATACGAAGGCGGTGAGTTTTGTGCTTATGGTTTTGCAAAAGTGTTTGTTTTGATAGAAGTGTTGATTATAACAGTGGTGGAGCTGTAAGTGGTGATCGTAAAAGTAATGCCGATAGTTGGCTGTCATTGATGGTGCTGGTGGTTAAAGAAGCTGTTAAAGCAGCGTTGGTTGTGATTGCATCAGTCGAGTTATGAGAAGAAGCGGTAAAGGAATTAACATAGGGTGTGTTGATATAGTGATGGTTGTGCTGGTGATGGTTATGGAAGAGCTAGTGGTTGAAGTGATGGTCATTATTTGAAATGTTAATGAATATTAAGCAGAATGTAATGGTGATGATTAACGACTTTGTAATAGTGGCTATGGTATTTACATTGATGTCAGTAATGGTGTTAGTGACGATTAGAGTTATTGCATTGAATTGAAGTGTTGTTTGGGGTACATGTAGTAGGTGAGGTCGAGGCCGTTGTTTTCGTGGTGATACATGTAGTACATGTAGTAGTGATGCCGTTGAAGCATGGAGAGATAGATATATTTTATTCTGTATCAAATGTACATTTACTTGGCACAATAAAAAATTAATATATTAACATCATGCACATTAAAAGCTATCTAATCATATTATACTAAACATATTAATAATAATTTAATAATTAAATACTAATAAAAGATAGATCAATTTAGCACAATTTCGAATAACTTATTATACAGCACAATAAGGTATTGAGAAAAACCTTATTTCCATTGAGTTCGGTAGTTGCAATGTTGTTTTAGTGTGAAAGTATGTTGCAGTTATGATTGTTGCGGTGATGAAATGCTGCTGTTGGTTGACTTGTGGTCGTAGTAGAAGTGGCAGTAGAGATGATGTTGACGACGACAGTTTAAGACTTAATTATTGGTTGTGATAGTGTTAGTGGAAGTGGTGTTCGTTATCGTGATATGATTTGAAATGTTGATTGTGATTGAAATGGTGTTATCATTGTTGTTTCTTGAACTGTTGACAGCAAATTGATGCCTGTTGTTGCGGATATAATGGTTTTGTTTGAGGAGATAGTAGTAGAAGTGGTTAAGTGAATTTTGCTTGTAGTGTAGGTAGCATTGGTGAATGAAGTGGTCTTAACGATTGTAGTGTTTTTGGTAATGGTAGCGGTTTTTGTAGAAATGTTGATCCTACTGGAAGTTAAGGTAGTTATTGATATTCCAGTGAGGGTAGTTTTCTTAGAGATAGTGATTGCAATGTTTGCGGTGAGGTTTTTAGTGTATATGGTTGTTTTAATAGTGTCGGTAGAAGGTATGGTGATGGTGAAAATGGCGACGGAGTGGTGGTGGTGATTGTGCAAATGCTGGCAATATTGTGTCTTTCGGAAGTCGAAGAACTTATGATAGAAAGGTGTAAGGAGAGTAGTTAGTGTGATATCTGTGATTGAAGTGGTAGAAATGTTTAGGTAGTTGGAGACAGTGCTAGCGATAGGGGTGTAATTGGTTGACGTAGTGGTGGAAATGTTCCTCATCTTCGAGGAAGTGTTAGTGGTAGTAGAAGTAGTAGTGTTATATCAAAGGTAATAGTAATGGCTGAACTGTCTGGAGTTGAAGTAGTAGTAAAGATCGTTTTCGAACAGGAAGTATTTTTGAAAATGCTATTGTCAGTTTTGTTGATAGTAGTGGTTGTGGTGATTGTGGTGTGTTTATTTGTCGTGATTCGGGGTTTAGAATTTGTGGTGGTGGTGGAAGTGTTGGCAAATAAAATAAATTGTGGAGGTTGAAGGTCTTGTTAAGATTGTTGCTATATTGCAGTACAGATAGTAATAGCGATTGTGTTAAAGCTGGTTATATAGTAGTAATACAGATTCAGGTAATAATTGTTATTTAAGCTGTGATTTTGATAGTTGTAGTGAATATTGTTGTGGAATTTGTCTTTTGAGGGGGGAGTGTAGGTTTTAGAAATGGTAGTAGTGGATGTTGTGCCGGTTATGCCGGAAGTACTACAATGTAGTGGTTGTAATTGAAGTGGTTGTAGCAGTATATATTGTGTGAGTCGCGGTGTTGACAGTAGAATGGATTGCAGTCTTAGAAGCGGTGGAAGTCGCGGATGTATTGTGTCGTAATGGTAGTAGTGGTAGTACATTTTGTAGTTGGAAAGTGATGGAGTTGGCAGTATAAGTGATTGATGTTGTGGAGTTCATGAAGGTAATGATAGTAGAAATGGTGGCGACGAGTTTTATTTACTAAACTTGTATTCAGTATTGTTTTTACTCCTTCCAGTATTTCTAGACGTTCAAATAATTTAAGAATAAGCATAAAATAGACTAAAATTATTGCTTGTATGTGTGAAGTTTCTATTATGGTTGCCTTGAAACTTGTGGTTGTGTAGCATGTGATGGAACTGGTAGTGGTTATGACTGTGGTGGCGATGGTATTGGTGTTGAGGTCTAAAGTATGGTTTATGGTTATGGATGTGACATTGGTAATGAATGCATAAGTAATGGAATGATAGAAACAGTATGGGTAGTGTTGGTAAATGTGGCTGTCGAAATATGGGTGAAAGATGAAATAGTGCCTCTGGTAGTGATGATTTCGTTTGCGTATGACAATTTTGGCTAAGGTTTGGTTGCACTGGCAACAGTAATGGTAGTGCAAATGGTATTTGAAGTTTAAATCAACAGCGGTTATGATTGTTATGCTTGTTTTGAATGTTTTATGATATAGTAATGTTGGTAGATTGTGTGTATGTATTATTATACCTCACGTGCTTTTCTCTCTATTTAATTCCTATACCGCATCGATGAACAAAAAATGATGTTACCCATGTAACATCATGATGTTACACCCCTGTAAGTCTAAAAATAGATTATTGGGTTCCCAATAAAATTTCCTCTCAGGCGGTTATTAAATTGATAGCGTCTGGATCAATGAACGTTTTCAGATGTGTCAATAATTGGAAGTGAATTCAAATTGTTAAGACATTCGCTACATTGACTATGATATCTTTACTCACTGTGATAATTTTATGTTTAAAATTCTCACTGTGATACCTTTTGTTTACAATGTTATATTTCTGTAAATAACATATGTAATGTTATTTTACTTGTTTAAAATTCTTTATTTAATTGAAATAAATTTTTAACACCTATATCAATATTGTCAATTTCTTAATTCGTAGTTTTTCGGTATGATAGAATAAATATCACATGCACTTGAGGGTGATAGCAGATATTGTGAACCCGACAAAAGTAATGTCAACTGAGGCGAATTGAGAACCCGAGAAAAGTAATGTCAACAGAAGCGAAGCCGAGGTTAACATTACTTTTCTCGGGTTCACAATATCTGCTATCACCCACAAGTGCATATGATATTTATTTAATGGTAGTTGTGGTGACAGATGTCATGTGGTTGCAGTAGTTATCGTATTGGTAGTGCAAATGATTGTTATTGTGGTAGTAATAAGACTGGATGTGTCAGTGGTACTGGTGATCGTTGTGTTTATGTTGGTAGCAGTTGAAATTGTATCTTAAATGGCACTGAGAGCATTAGTTTTAATGGTTGTAACAAAAGGTGATTAATTTAAAATTTAAGGGATGTAGTGGTTGTGGTGGTGAAAGTGTGTTGAAACGATATGTAAAAAGAGTGATAAAAATAGTGGTGGTAATGGCGAGACTGTTGATAGCTGTGATGGCCGTGATGATAAAAGTGGTTTTGGTTGAATTAATGGAAATTATAGCGATGGTAGCATTATGGTACTGCATTGTAATGAGAGTTTGGATGTATTGGTATGTGTGATGGTAATGGAACTGGAACTAAAGATAATGATGGCAGTGGAAATTGACGCTTTAGTGGTTTCGGAGTGGTATAGCTATAGTTTTTGGAAGGCGTTGTGATTGTATTGTTTATTGTAGTGTTTATGGTTTTTGCTAGTGTTTGGTATCGGAAAAGGGAAAGACAGCGATGGAAGGGGTAACAGATTTAATAGTAGGTGGTGTGGTTGTAGTGGTAGTGTTGGTATTGGTTGTAATGTTTCTGGGATGTATACGAAGGTAAGGCTATCATGGCAAAAAGAGAAGTGAGATAGGAGGGGTTTAATTGTACCGCTCGTACATCATTTCGTGAAATATAGTTGTAGACGTTTTAAAAATAGTAATAGTACTACAAATGTGGTAATAAAGGTTGTGATATATCAAATGCACAAAAACGGTCTCCGACGAAGGAGTGACGATGATAGTGGTATAACGTTGTCTCAACTGTGTTGCCTCATGGCGGTTTGTTTCATAACTGGTTGCCCATGAGGTTGTAGTGTTTGTAATGTTGTTGTTAGTGATGGTTGTAACTAAAGTGGTTGATAGCAGTTGTGGTAGTTGTAGTGTTGTTCGTGGTGATAGTGGCGGTAGTAGTGTTTGAATTCATTGTAGCTATGGTAGCGATGCAGCTCGGGGTATTGTTTATAACCGAAAATATGCTTTGCAAGGGTTTTGAATTTTGAGGAAGTATGATATTGTAGAAGTTGGTGGATACAGTAGTGGAAGTACACGCTCTTTGCGTAAAATGAAGTGAAGGTAATAACATTGTATTATTAATGATGGCAGTGTTTACTGGAAGTTTAAGCGATGTTTGTGGTAAAAATAACTAATTAAGTTGTATTTGTGGTTAATTCAGTATTGATAATGGAAAGTTTGCATGATTGTAGTGAAAGTGCAATAGATACTTCAATTTGTGGTTTGTGCGGTGATAACTGTGGTGTAACTAATTAAACTGCTACAAGGTAGTTGTGCTTATGATGCTGCTGGTTTTTCATATGATGACTATTTCGTTACGGTATTTGATGGTGATAGATTTGTCGGAGGCTATTTAGAAAGTGTTTGCAGTAATGGCAATACTTTGCTGATATCTGCAGAGGTGCTGATTGTGGGTGAACTAGCATGGATGAAAGTATCGAATATGTGATGGTTTTAGTAATTGTTGTGGCAGTGAATGTGTATTTGGTACCATAATTTACGAACAACAGGCCGCATGTTTTTATTGGGCGCATCCCTATATCCTTACGATTTAAGAAAAAACATGAACGTACAGGCCGCTCCGGTATGTTGGCTTCGGCTGATACGCCGAATATGGTGCATATTATGTTCAGGCGTTTAAAATGAGACGCGCCTTTTTGTATAAAAATTAATGTAAGATTATTCTCTCCCGCTAGTCTGCTAATTTACGGTAGTATACGGCAGTTTTTGACCCATGAAGGCTAAATTGGTTGGAAAGTATTGGTGAACTGTTTTCAAACAGCGCATAAACCTAAAGAGTTATTATACCTATTTTAAAAAATGTTGTTTAAGCCGCTTGAAACTACAAAGTTAAAAAATAGAAAGGTCATATATGCCACTTCTACGAAAATTCATCTTTTTATAGGCCGCGGCCTATTGTTCGGAAACTACGGTAGTGTTAGTGTAAGTGGTATTTGAGGTTGAAAATGTATAGACGGTTGTTCTGTGGTTGAGATAGTGGTTATGGAAGTAGTGAGTTTGGTCCTGTTAGAAACGGTACTTAAATAGATATACCGGTAAGCGATTGCATTGGAGATGTTAGAGAAGGTTGTGGTAGTCACTGAAGTATGTTGTTACTAATATTTGCGTAGGGATAGTGATGCTGTTACTTATGTAAATGGAAGAGGTAAATGGTAGTGTTTCCAGTAGTACTGCCAGTTATAAAGGTGATTGTTGGTATCCTTCTAGTGCTAGATTGTGATAGTGACAAAGTTGCTGCGTGTGGTTAGGTGGCAGAACTGTTTAATGGCAATGACGATGGCTATATTGATTTTGACAGAAGTGATAATGGTGGTTGAAATGCTGGAAATGTCACCTTGAACGGTAGTGGTGGTGATGTCTTCGGCAGAAGTGGTGGTGAAAACGTTTAATGATGGTTGAATTGGTGGAGACAGTTGCCTTTATACTGATAATCGTAACAAGAATGATGTTCTTAGTTTCATTGTTCGAGATGGTGTTAATTGTAATAGGGATTTTGAAGAAAATATAGTTGTCAATGAAGCCGTATTGATAGTGGTTGAAGGTTGTTACATCATAATTAATTATGGCTAAGTCGTACTGCTGACGGTAACGGTGTTATCTTTTGTGAATATGGTGGTTTTGATCGTCATGGTGGTGGAGCTGAAGTTGAGAGAGATGCAAGATGTTGTTGAGGTGATGGAAATGGTGAACAGAATTTATGTTGATAATTTTTGTGATGGAGTTGATATGCAATTGGTTGAGGTAAAATAAGTGAAGTGTTCGGAACCGTAATTAAGAGTGTTGTTAATTATGAAGGAAGTTGCAGTACTGGTGAGACTGAAACTTGTACTGGTATTTTTGTTTTGATTTAGGCATTCGTATATGTAGTTATTAATGTTGTCATGATAGTGAGAGTAGTTGTAGTTGTGATAAATGGAGTTGTTGTAGCAATGGTAGTGGATGCAGTGCCAATGGCAGTGGCTGTGATGTTCGTGGTGGTACAAGTGCAACATTTGTGGTGGGGATAGTGGTATATTTGACGTTATGCAGTAATTGGTTGGATTTCTGCTTGCTATGTTGGAACTAGTTGAAGTACTAACAGTTTTTTCGTGTGGATGTAGTAGATTTTGGTGAACTTTATAGACGTGTTTGCGATATTTTTTTTGGTGGCAGAGGTTATGCTTGTAGTGACAAAATGAGAGAGATAATTTTGTAGTGAAGTAACATTTTACTTAATTGTAGTTATGTACAGCATTTTGGTAAATTAAATACTATTTGTAGTATTTTTAGCAATTGTTGAAATAGTTAACGTAAATTTGGTAGTTGAAGTTATAGTTGTTGTGATGTTGGTGGTAGTAGAATTTGTGATGAAGGTGGTAGTTGTAACGTTAATGGTGTTGATGTATTGAGGAATTTAACCAGAGTTGGTTTTGCAGTTGTAATGATTGTGGAAATTGTAGCACTGGTAATGAGGGAAGTAAAAGATGAATTGGTTTGATATTAAACAAGCACTGTAGAAGTGGTTGAAATGACAGTGGTTGTAGTGGTGGTGCTTATGACAGTTTACAGGTTAGTGGTAGCGCTGATAGGACTGGCGATGCTAACAGTGATGACCGTGCGGATGGTGCTAGCATCAGAAATTGAAGGGATGCTGGAAACTTAAAGTATATATAGTGGAAGTAGTATCATCAGTAAAGGTGGTAGTGTTATTGCTGATGTGAACGGCGGTTATAAAGGTGATTGTTTTGGTAATGGCGGAAATGGCAGTGATGGTGAAAATTGTTGAAATTGTGATTAGTACAGTACCGTTTGTAGTACATGTAGTTGGAGTATTGTAGTGGTGATTGAAGAAAGTGCAATATGTAGTGGTGACAATATCGTAAGAGGTGTTTGTATTAATAACAATAGTTATTATTGAGATGATTTTGTACTTTTTGGTGCTATGGTTGTATTGATAACAATAGAAGAGGTAACGGTAATGACATTGCAATAAGTTGGGTGATTGTAATTGATGCATTGGTGTGCTTTTATAGTTGTGGTCGTGTTAATGACAGTGGTGATAGATTTGATGTTTGATGTGGTAGAGAATGAAGTATGTGCTGCCAGTGGCGACGTCAACTTTAAAAAAGTAGTAATAGTAGTGGATGTGATACGATAAGTATAAGTGGTAGGCGTAGTGGTTCTTGTGTTGGTGATGATAAAGTGTTTGGTAGGGTGTTGGTGTCAAAAGTGATATATATTGTTGAAGTGATGATGATGGAACTAGTGATAGATGTGATAAGATGGTGGTTAGAATAGAAATCGTGACAAAGTAGCAATTATGTTTTGGTTGCATGTCGGTAGTTGTGATAGTTGTAGTGGTAAAGAGTGTTATGTTGGTGGTCCTTGAGGTAGTTTTGGTCGAGGCGGAAGAGATTGTAGATGAGATAGATATAGTTGTGGTGGTTACAGTGATAGTTGTGGAAAAATAAGTTACTTCAAAGGTTGGAGGTGCTATTGGTACTTGCACTAATGAAGGTACATTTGTAGTAAAAGCGGCATTAATATTTTAATACGTGGCGGTGACATAAAAAAAAATTTGAAATAAAAAAACTTGATATAATTTGTGTTTTAGAGATTGAAGTAGTGGTACTGGAAGTGGTATTGGTAGTTGTGGTGGTTGGTTGTACTTACGTTAATGGTACTGTTATAGTGATATTTGAAGTAGCAATTTAGAAGTACATATGTATAAGAATAGGAAAGTGGTAGTGGTGGTGATATTTATGGTCAAAATTGGTAGAAAAAGAAATTGTGATAATTGTTGAATTGATTGATGTAGTGTTAGCTGTACCAGTGATAATAAAAAGAATGAGGCCCGTAGTTGCATTGGTAGGCGTGGTAAAAGTGACGATACTGGAAGAGATGGTTGATCTAAAAAAGAATATGAAAAATGGTGGTGATAGAATGTTGTAATATTGGAAGTATCTATGGTTGGAACCGTGTTTATGTATGTAAACGTGTCAGTGGTTGAAAAGGTGGTGACTGAAGTTGTAATGGTAGTGGATGGTGAAAGTTATAGAAGCGGTGATCGAAGTTGTAAATGGAAATTGTAGTGCCGTTGATGTTTGTCGAAATGTTGCTGATGGCTAAGATCATGGCTATACTATTGTTTGAAGTGGTGATAGTGGTAGTGTTCCTAACGGTAATGTTTTTCACGTTCGTGCTAGTGGTGGGGGATACAAGTAGTCGTGGTAGTTGTTTTAATTGTGAGTAGTGGTGGTAATAATTGTTTAAGTGGTGGTTGGAGTAGTTGTAGTGGAAATGGGTAACTGAAGTGGTTAAGGTTGTGGAAATATTTTTGCTTTAAAGTGATTGTAAAGGTGTAACTAAAAATTGTAGAAGTGATGATGATGTTTGGGGAAAAAAGTGATAGTATTTAGAATAGTTGTAATGGTTGTTATAAGAGCAATTCGGTAGAAGTTGTGGTAGAATTTTCAGAAAAGCTAGAAGCGTAACACATAGTTGTTGCAGTGTACGAGATAGATGTGGTTGTAGTTATTGTAATAATTTTTGTTATCATATGAGTAATCGTAGAGGTATTTGTTTTGTGTATTGAAGCAGGAGTAGATTTTATAGCTGTAGTGATGACGGTGGTTGTAACTGTAATGTAAATACCATGTAATGCTAATGTAAATAATAATCTTACTTGTGGTCGAAGCGATTTTCTTTGTTATAGTATTGATGTCGGTAATAGTAGTGCTAATAAAGTGGCAGTGGTAAAGGTGATGGGTGTGGTAAAAACTGTATGTGAAAAATGCAGATGTAGTAATTGTAATAATTGAGATGTAGAGTTAGGTACTATAGATGATGAAATTGTGATTGTAGTTGTGATAATGTCGATAAATATGGTAGCGATAATGCTCAAATAAGTAGCGTTGGTAAATGTGATTGCTATAGTTATTGTGATGGATGTTTTAGTAATGATGGAAACTGTTACGACATTTTACCAAGACATAAGATCAAATTTTCTAACTCAATAGCAAAGTTTTAGTTTCGTGCCAAAGTCTTTACAATACAAAGTTAGCTGCGCACTTATAACGTTCCGTTCGAAAATATCACAAAAACGTAAGAAATTTGTATTTGCTATAAAATTTAGAAATGTAATACCGTTAAGAACTTCGGCAAGAATACGCTTAATGTAATTTCTTCTAATCAAAGTGTCACTTTTGTTTCCAGTTCTCTGTCACTAGTCTATTTCTTTGGATAAACGACTAAATGGTCAAAACTTTGTGCTTTTTGGAAAAAAGACAAAGAATTAAATGATGAAAAATGTATATTGAGTTAACCTTGTATCAAGAATCAGAATGTGTAATTATGACTCGTATCAGCGGTTCTATCAAATGAAACACCGATTTGCAAGTAGCATCAGAGTACATCCGTCCTGCAGTGTGTAAATGTCTCACGACATGTAACATGTAACGGGCATGATAAGTCATATTTGGAGTCCATCTTGCAACAATAAAGCATATCTTAAGCTCATATTCACTTGATCAGTCCTGAATTTTAAAATATTTCCGGAAGACATGTCGGCAATTTCAAGAACCCCCTATATCGGGCAAAGTTATAAGAAGTGGGCAGTGGTGGTCGAAGTGGAAGAGATGGTACAATCTCGAAGTTATGTAAGTGGTAATAATAGTTATGATATCAGTGGTGGTAATATAACTATTTGTGAAGGTTTAAGTGGTGATAGTAGTGATAATTGTGGTGATAATGATGCATTGTTGTACTTAATACGACAGTTATTTAGTTTTGAGCGCCTACCTTCCAGTGTAAGCAGCTGTTACTGATGTGTCGAGAAAAAGGGTACCAATTTCAACTCATTTTCGGTCAGTGGCAACGTAATTAATAGATCTATACGTAATGAAAGAATACATTAATACTAGACAGATCACCCGACCGTCAAGGAAATATTAAAGACACATGACTGTCTGATCTGAATGACAATATCAGCTAGAATAGTCATTTCACATACACAAGACAATTAGATGTTTATTCAATCAATATAATTAGATATTGATTAAAAATTTGCAGTGTACATGTACATCTGCTGGAAACTAAAATTGCGTTGACTATTTTCTTGTATTAAAATAGTGCAGATTATGACGTAATAATGTTGACTGTAGTTGTAGTCGTGACTGTGGTAACGATGGTATTGTTAGCTGAACTGTTGATGGTATTGCAAGAGGTTGTGGCAATAGAAGTCATTGGTGATAGTGTTCGTAACAGTTGTGTTGTGCTATACATATTCTGTACACTTGATGAGTGTCTTCGTTAAAGTAGTGCTTGTGGTATAGCAGTAGAAGGGAGGATTGGTAATAGAACTGTAGTAAGTGGTGCTTGGAGTCGAAGTGGGTTATACTAGTGGTTGATTGATGCTAGTAGAAATGGTAGTAGCTGTGATGATACTGATGACAGTGACAGTGGAAATGAAAGTATGTGTGTCGATAATAATGCACTTACTGGCAGTATTGCAAGTGATACAGTTAATAGTGGTAGTCGTAATAGTGATAGTCTGACGAAAGTGGTAGCTGAAAGAGGTTACATTGTTAGGTCTTGTGGTGTTGATGGGTGTACTAGTGGTAACTGAAGTTGCATTGATGCCTAGAGTTGTACATGTACTATGGTTAATTCTGATTGTGTTGGGTAGTAATACAGAGGGTAGCAGGGCGTATTGCAAAGTGTGCTGGTTTGATAGTGCACTTAAAGTGATAGTAAATGGTGTGATGTTTGGGTAGCGGTTATTTTTGTTGGGGTGGTTGTGTCAGTGGTACAAATGTTGAAGTTGTAATCAGAATGGTGGTTTAACTGGTGTCATAACTGGTGTGGTAGAGGTAATGGAATTGAAATCGTTCTGGTGACGGTGTTCGTGGCATTTATTATATGTAAGGGTTTGCAGCAGTTATATTTCTAACGACTATAAATGGTTGTGTTAATATGGTTGAAGTAGTAGACATGATGGTTATGGTAGTTGTATTGATTGTGCTTGTGACAGTGGTAGCAGTTTTGTTGTAGTGACAATTTGGTATCAGTGGTAGTGGTGGAAGTGCCGACGATAGTGCTTTTGGAGTTCAAGGTAGTTGAAGAGGTAATCGATTTTAGTGTTTTGTCTTAGTAGAACTGATCTTCAGAATATAATGTTTGCGGTTGGGGTAGTGTTGGTGTTTAGTGATGTTGATGGTGGTAGTGGTTGCTGCTTGTGTTGTTGGTGGTACTTGTACTGGTGGTTAAAGTGGTAGTGGTTGTACAGATTTTTGTTTTGACTGGTGTGGTGATAATGGTAGTTTCACTAATGGTGGTAGTATAGGTGATTGTTGTAGTGTTATTTTGATGTTATAATTGATGTAGGTAGTGCGGTACTAATTTTCGTTGTGGTAGTTGTCGTTGATGGTGATGATAGTGAAACTGGTAATGGAATAAATGTGTTTAAATGGTAGTAAAACTGTGACATTGCTTGTAATTAAGATAGCTGTACTGTTAGTGTTATTGGTGGTGATATAAGTGGTGGAAAGATTGATTGTCAAAGCGCAGTGGTTGTGAAATTGTTGTTAGTGTTTTTATAATAGACATGGTGATGAAAGCGGTAACAGTCAAGTTGTAGAAATTGATGTGTTTTGAGCTGTTTATGTTGGTAAAAGGAAGGAAATTGAAGGTGTGGTATTCGTAGTTGTCGTTGGGTTGTTGGTCATGATAGTGAAAATGGTAATGGAATAAATGTGTATAAATGGTTGTAAAACTGTGACATTGCTTGTAATTAAGATAGCTGTGCTGTTGGTGTTACTGGTTGGAAAGATTGATTGTCAAAGCGCTGTGGTTGTGAAATTGTTGTTAGTGTTTTGATTATAGACATGGTTATGAAAGCGGTAACAGTCATGGTAGTAGAAATGGGTGTGTTTTGAGTTGCATATGTTTACAAGTGAAGTAAATTGAAGGTGTGGTATTCGTAGTTGTGGTGGTTGTAGCGAGAATGGTTGTAATGATTGTTGTTGAAGTAATAGTGGAAGTGGTGATGATGGTAAAAGCGGAGATACTGGCATAAGTAAGTGGTCGTGAATGGTAGTAATAGTTGTGGAGCAGTAGTTGTGGTGGTAGTGGTGACGTTACTGATTTTCGTGGTGATATCAGAAGTAGTTGTGATGTTAATGGTAGTACAGGTGGTAAACTTGATTAAATCAACTTAATCGCTTAAATGGCATTTGAGTTTTGCTCCGGACTAGAATGACTAAACTAATAAAAGGTAGAAATATTAAGAAAATGACACAGGAGTTATGGTTCTTGAACAATAATTTCTTATCAATGGTATTTATCCATTTGTGACTTGCATTCCATTGTCGATGGGTCAGTTCCATGATAATTATACAAAGCCGACAATTGAACGGACAGACAGACAAAGCAATGACCTTATGTATTCCTATACTTTCCGAAGAATAATACAGCAACAAAAGTATAGTGTTATACAGTACTTTGAAAACCCACTATCCTGTTATGCAAGGCAAAAATAAAGAGAGATAATAGAAAATATTAATGTAAGCGTTTTAAGATAAATTCGACATTGCAACATTAACGTTGTATTAACAAATAATTACTTATAATATCTTCTGCAAATATATAGCAGAAAACAAGCTGTCGAAATGGCCGTGAAACATTGCAACCTCTCCTCTGGGATTGTCCAAAAATAAAACCGCTTTTAAAATTCTTGCGAGAAACAATAAAATATATTCATCAATTACATAACTCCGAAACATCGATATATGTTACAAAATAGTAGTAACTGGACAAAGTAATTCACTTTTCTCAAACATAATAAACACAATAGTGTTTTAACCTAGGTGGGTCATTTTGAAATTCCGTAACGAATTAAAATTCTCAAGAAAGCAGCCGCAAGCAAAAAAGCTTCATTTACTTACTGAAACAACATTACGGATTCTCTACTTTTCTCAAAAGTCGTCAATCAAGATCGTTTAATAAAAGGAATAGTGCCTAAGAAATTTGCCGGTCTTATTTTCCCTCTATCTAGCAAAGAATATTTTTAACTAAAAAAACATAACAGAAAGTATTGCCAACTTTTCTTGATTTTTTCGCTTTCGATATAAGACATTTCACATTGCGATTACTTTTAATGCTGCCACACAAATAAAGTAAATGTAACTCAAAATCGATCAAAACTTCATTTATGTTATGTTAACCTACTTTTTCACCAATCTATGAGTGTGATGATATTTGATGTTATGTAACCATAATTAAGGTTATGAAATATGTAATGTAATTGTGATTTTATATGTCTTGACGTGATATGAAAAAAAAATGTATTGAAAAATATAATGACAATTTTTGATAATGATAAACGATAACGTTGCAGCAATACGATGTAATAACACGTGACGTCATGTAATAACATATAAATGAAATGATGTAATATGATGTGATGCAATGACGTCATGTTATAACATATAAATGAAATGATGTAATATGATGTGATGCAATGACGCGACACAGTGCTGCATTCTTTTCACTCAAGACAATGAAATATAAATAAATATTAATATTTGTAAATGTATGCATTAAATAAAATGATAATAAAAAACGGTTTCTTAGTTAAAAGAATAATATAGATTTTCAGAAATCTAAAATCCATTGTTTTCACGTCCGTTCTTCAATAGACGTTCAACGGTTATATACCTTAAAGGTCCACTACTAAGCGAAAATTAAGTGACAGTTA
Organism: Saxidomus purpurata; assembly: GCA_022818135.1. Lineage (NCBI taxonomy): Eukaryota > Metazoa > Mollusca > Bivalvia > Venerida > Veneridae > Saxidomus > Saxidomus purpurata. The sequence goes on from JAFMSR010000013.1 coordinate 22,587,177, forward strand.
TTTCAATGGCAAGCTACCTTATGCAGACTCTAAATAATTAAGTTGTCAGGTTAAAATTTACAGAAAAGTGTTTGGAACAGAAGAAAGTTGTGTTTTGTTGAAGTCTCAGTGATTGACAAAATGACCACCCAGGTCTTTTTAACTTTCTTCATAATGCATAGAAAAATAATTGTACGTGTACTGTGGTTTATTTAGAATTTATACATACCAACTTTCATTTTTTATGAAAAATAACTTATTTCTGTGTTTTTAAAGTATATTTGAATTTTTGCTTTCCTTAGTATTGGCCCTTTAAAATTAAACAGTAAGTATTTAGACAATCACTTAAAAATTAAAAATGTACATCTCTAGGACCCGCAACAAAAGCTGTAAAAAGGTCACAGGGGTGAAAATGGTCATTTTTTTGTAAACGGGTTGAGTCAAAGATAAGAGAGTATAGGTTTCATGTAGATTTCGTTTAATTAGAAAGTAAACAAAGAGATTGAATTATAAGTCGTTTCATATTTAAATCTTTCGGATTGTTTCACATCAGTATGCAACATTTATTTACTTCAAAGATGTGACTACCGTCATTTTCACATTGGTAACAACTATTTTTCTCTCAGATGTTTCTACAGTTTTTGAATATGCGGAAAAAGCATTTCACATTTGTAATCATTTTAACATTTTGTGACAATTTTAACATTTAGGGGTCCGAAATACCTCACAAAATACATTAAATTTTTAACTTACCCTCATGTTACCCTCCTTCAAACAAACTATTTGACTCCTGCTAGGATCATACTGTCACATGTTACAGTTGTTGCGCCAGGGTCTGCGTTTGATATCTCTGTCATAGGTTTCATTTAAACACCCACACTCGCCTTTTAATGATGAGAAGAAAACAAAAGCCGTTTTCAAAAAACATTATTTAACGACAAAATTAAAGCAGCAAGGAACATAGTTATCATAATACTCAAATTTTATGTACTTCCTCTTGTCTTGATTTCTAACGTTACCGAAAATTTTGGTCAATATGATTGTAGTTTAATGTTATACTTAGAGAACATTTTTGCGTTTTACCTTAGCGAAAATGAATGAGTCCTTTAAATAGGCGTTCCGCGAGGACAAATGGCATCCTATCGGAAGAAAGATATAACCTATAGAGGCACGAAAAGAAGATGAATGAAAACGAACACATACAAAGTTATTTTAACAAAACAAGATAGCAAAAGGGGATGAATTTTACCATGAGAAGTACACTGTATTTGGATATGGTGTCTGAAATAACAGACTAGCATTTGACGGACATGTCATATTACTGAGCATTGAAAATTATTACACCAGTTTTATGCAATCACTATTATGGCACAAACCCAGAAGTTTGGATCTGAAAAGAGGATCTGCAATGAAAGTGTTGGTAGTTGTGGATAGGCGAACGGACGGACACACAGAAAGTTTTATAAAAAAACGATTACATAGATGTAAGAATGTATGCATTGTGCTAAAAATCATCACATACCTTTACAACTTCCTTTTTTAAATGCGACCTGTTGGCTCTCTCTCAATGCGGTATGTTGACAGCCGTAGCCATTTACCATCTTTGATAAGCTGGCCAGTACCCAGCTAGCTGTTACTCGGTTCACCTTCCTCTGGTTTCCATACTTTCTTTTTCCTCGTATTTGATTCGGTGCCATTTGCCACTGCTATCACTACAGCAAACAGTAAAACAGTTCAACAGTATTACTAATGGACTCGCATACAGCCTGAACATTAAGATAATTAAATCAAACATAATTTCAACATTTTTTCCGACTCTGACGTCAGGAACTGTTTAGAACTTTTATATTATCTTGTACCACTTACCCACTATTTTATACGATAAAATGACTATGCTTTGACCGTGCATGACCATTTCGATTCTTTTAAAACATTGCTGCATTGACATATCTTTTCAGAGAAATTAATATAATTATTCTAACAGTGCTATGAAATTAATGAGAAACTTAGAAAACGTTAACTTTTTTAAATACTTTAGAGCAAAATTGCGTACTCGCTTATAGCGGGAAAATCTTAATATACAGATACAGTATACTAAATGTTCTTTTACAGTTTAAAAACAAGCACGTGTTATAATTTACAATTAAGAAATGCCTCATTTTACCTTAGCTACCCGTCATATGTTCTATCTCGTCTATATGATAATTATACAATTCACACGGCACGAGACATGTGTGAATAAACACTTAAATATAGACAAAATATCGTCAAACTGTCCGTCTGAAATCCGCCGGAACTTGCTACATGATGCTTTGCAGTCGACTACTGTCGGTTGCCCCGTGAAAAATTAATGTGCATAAAAATAAATTTTATTAACCTGCATCGAAAAGCTTACTCGTATATACTGTCAGTCCATAGCTAATGTTAATTGTTTTATCCCATACCGACAAGAAATAAAATTTGTATTTTAGTGCAAATATACCCAACAAATACGTTCTAACATGACTAGGGACAAATCGTAAATGACATTTTAAATGCGGAGGCGGAGGTAACGGATTACATCGGTTTTCAAGAAAATAGATAGACAACTTTGGTCATAAAATAGTATTTCCTGCTTAAGGCAATTGTGTGTGATAACATCTAACACATTGTAATATTCATACAATTGCGTTGACTTAGATAAACGGACGTTTAGGTCTAAGCGTATATCCACATGATTATACAATTAATACAGGAAAATTTCATTTGTCTTTAAAATATATATTGATAGAGGAATAAAAATATATTTGCTAAAAACGAGTTCCGTCCTTAATTCGAATAATCTCGATATATACACAGTGGTGTAAACACAAAAAAACTTAGATATCGGAATTTTAAGTTTCAGGAGATGAAGGTTGTGGGGGGGGTCAAGTCTTTATAATATTTTTGACTCGTATGAATAGACACATAGTTCATGTACGTGTTTAAGTTAGATGATAAAAACACATCCGGTGTGTAGCTGTACAAATTTTTAAATACATTTCAGTTAGGCAGGATGCTTACACTGTAACAGCGCCACTCGTCACGGAAATTATAAGTCTCGATATGACGTGTTTGAAAAAACTATATTATACGCTTTATAAAAATCTGTGACGTAAAAAAACTCATCCAGAATAACTGAAACATTAGTCATACCATGGTATTACTAAAATGAAATTCAGTTTTTGCCCCCGTTACCGAAACTAAACAGTCACCATAATTCTTCACTATGCGAGTTTAATAATATTCTTATCGTGTCACCCATGGCCAATTTACGCCATAACTTTTAATAAATATTAAATGATAATTAACTGTCATTTCCTTGAACCTTTGTCGCTAAATAATATTAATTTCTGGCACAATTACTTAAATTGAAATAGGGCATTAAATGAATGTTGTTGATCTATTTTTATACTTTAATTTTTTATTATCTTCTTTGTATAATTTTAACAAATTCACTTAGTGTGGTGTGTTTCTGCATGGTGATTAAATCTTGAACTAACAATTATTTGAGCATCTATGAATTGGCCCATTATTTAGTAAATTACAATCAATAATGCGGAGTAAAATTAATAAATTCGTCAAAGCTTAACTTAGCGCGACCGTAGTTACATTATATAATTGTCTTATAAAAAGTAAATAAACAGAAATGTGATACATGTAGAATCATATACAGCAGACTGATTGCAAATACGTAGAATGAAAACAATATTACTGTTGTATCTGCCAGTAGCTTCATTGGTGATTCCTCAAGATATTTACATTGAAATATAGCAATTTTACTAATTTTGCTATGAAGATACTCAATTAAAAACACATACAAAATAAATACTTGGAAATTATGTACTTACAGATAAAAGTTCCTGCGAGTTACCATGCTTTTCGATCTCACCACTTTGTAGCCAATGCACGATCTGTTTTACGATGAAAAGTTGCCCGGATACCATCTACAAATTGAAAAAGATATATTTGGATGGTCGTATTGCCTTTGGGACAATTAAATCATTAATTTCACATGTAACATGACATAAGATGACGCTTTTATTGTCTAACATAATTTTAGCCATTTCTATTCACTTTTCATTTTTTTATCAAAATTTTGATCACTGATAATACGATACCAGCAAACATTTCGATAAAAAGTTGAAAAAATAACAGGTTTTCAACTATTGATCCACGAAATACAGAAACTGTCCAACTTCCAGAGACATAGTTCGATCCCTGGCTACGTTAAACCAAATACTTGAAAAAAAGTGGTACTGACAGCTCCCTTGCTTTGCGCTCAGCATTAAAATAGGGTAGTGTCAACAGATAAAGAGAAGCTTCCTGCTTCTGGTAAAAGGTAAACACTTGTTACTGGATAACATGTTTGTCGCACAATAGCTTTGTATATAGCTAACGTTGTCTGTTGGATTATATGAAAGATAAGGCTTTTTGCTCTTCATCTTTATCTTTATCTTTACACCATCCACTACAGCATTGACACATAGGGTGTCGGTTTCAGCTTTCAAAAAGACCATGTATACTTGTGGTTGAACGTGGATCGAACCTGCGACCTCTGTCCTGCCAATCGACATCTGCACAATAAATGCCAAAGCAGTGCTATGTTAGCGATAATTGCCCATAATTATACACCGAACATTAATATGATTGTATTTTACGCAAAAAATACCGACAAATCCATCCGTCATAACGGAATCACCACACTACTAAATTTGGAAATTGTTTTGAAGGGTGTGTTGCTCCATAGAAATTCTTGCCTGTCAACGACGTTTATGTGTCTTGTTTTATACAAAGACAGCGCATATGTTAATTAAAGCTTATTTACTATTTTATGCTTAAACGTCATTTCATATTAAGAGTATGACTATTGTGGGCAAGTACTCAAATTAATGTAATAAAAGGGTCACTATCATAGAAAGATGCAGAAGTCGGATTAGCTCTCGTCGGCATTCATATCTTTTGAATCACATAACCATGTTAATTACGACGTCTTCACTGTATCAAACTACAGCTAAGAAAATGTAGATATGTGTTCCTTTGGGGTAGTGACTTCAGCATCCGCCTTGTAAGCGGGGTCTGTTAAGTTCGAATCACAGCGTATGTCCGCTCTGAAAGAACTGGTTGTTGAGCCGGCAGCTAGTCAAAAGGACCGCCCGCCCCCCGCCGACATGATACAAGTCTAGTATCGTAAAATGAGTTAAATGACCTTCTAAATAGGGATGACATAATAACAAGAAAAGCTATGATACAAAGTATCACAGCGGGCCCACTAACACGACTGACGTGTAAAATTTTGGAAATTGGTGATGGTTGATGTAGAGGCATGGCCCCAAAAGAAGTCAAGGAGACCAATTCTGGTTAAACAAGCAGGAACTGACAAAACACTACATCTACTGACTGACATGTAGTAACGAAACTTTACTGTTATACTAATTCATCTATTCTCGATCTGTTATAGTTTATACTAATTTATATGTTATCGATTGCGAAACAAGTTCTTACAACTTATATTAATCGCTCTCGAGATTCATTCCAAATGGAATCAACCTCGAAGAGAGAGAGGCAATGTGTACTTATTTGTGTCTTGCCTAAGGACACTACCGACATGGCTATGGCAGGTATCGCACCCGGTGCTCTTCGACCCTGAGGCGAACGCGCTACCACTGCGCCACCTTTATTGTTATCAAAAAGCATCAATTTATGAAAGATTTATACACAAATGTATACTCCACTGTCTTTAACCTAGAAAATATATCATAAAAATAATGACATGCATTCCTATTTTGTCTGCAAAGTTTTCTGTCTTTCAAGATTGCGACTCACGCCACGTGGGCGTTTGTTCTCCAAGAGGTCGTAAACAAGCACATCATCATATTTTGTCTATCTTCATTTACAATCAACTGCTTAACTTATACATTTGTACCTCAAGCAAATACCTATCCGGAGTAGATCTGATATCAAAAATGATATCATGTTGAAAAGCAAACGTAAGTTATTCAGCCCATAACAGACAATTGTTCGATTGTTATCTTCATAATTAGCTATATCCTTTCAATGATTCAGATTCAAAGTTTAAAAGAATTTACCGTCTTATTAAAACGATATATGGAATTTTATACCTCTAGCCTCATCTTGTGAATAACTAACTGAACGGTTTAGCAGAAACAATACTTTGTCAATATTCAGTAACAGTTAAAAAAAAACAATTTAACATAATGGTAATTCGGTAATAAAGTATTCAGTATACACTGTAGAAATACAGTGATAATACATTCACTTATGAGACTGCCCAAATGATAGTGATGTGTATGATTACAAAGTTTTAAAATAGTAATAAAAAAGGTAAAGGGGTTTAAGCACAAAGTAAATGAAATTTTATTAATGGGGCATCCATTCCACACTGATTAATTTTGTCTTTCTACTATTCTTAGTATAATGTCAAAAAAGGATGAACTTTTACCGTCTAGATTTTGAAATAACCAGATCTCTGCATTATCGTATTTTATACCTCCAGTAGCCATTATCCTTAATAGCTTCACATGAATGAAGATTTTTATGATTATTTGCCCTAAAACATTAAAAAAATTGGTTAAACAGCTGAAAAAGATAGTAAAACAGAAGAAAAACGTTCGTTTTTTTTTAAATTGGGTTTGGATGGGATTTGAACTCCGGCCGCAAAAGTACAACGCAGACGTCTTTAACCACTACACTATGAAGACCAACTAGAAACTTGATGAAAAATAAGCTTATAATGAGAGACGCATCTAGTAAACAACTAAAAATTGATAGTGTTTAAAGTTTTCATCTCAGAAGTACCTCAATTGTTCAATGAAGAGAGACGCATATTTTCGGTCTTTACTGTCACAAATACTGTAAACTCTATTCTAAAGCATGATAGATACGCGTCAGCGACCATAAAGTAAGTCAAGACGTATACGTAAAGACGCACAACCTGAAACTTGGTACAATTTTTAATAACGAAAACTATGAGTTATACATTAATTAAAATAACAAATACCCACGGTTCCTCTAAGTTGATATACTAGCATTTTTTGCACAAAAGAATGTACTCATTTTTGAAAATGCATGTATTATCAGATTACGTGCATTACGTGCATTACTTCTATCAAAACATTTTGATGAAACAATCTGCAAATTATAGGTATGCCCATGAAAAAATGTTTTGAGTTTAGATTTATATCAGAACTATTGAAACGTGTCTTTTAAAACAGATTTTCTACTACCATTTCTACTGATTTTCTATAAACAAATGTTCTTCTTATATAGGTAACCCTACAACAAATAAAATCTTAATATTTTGTGAATCATAGTTGCATGTGAAACAATTAACATGTAACACTAATCATGTGATCTTGTCTATTCATTGCGTGATTAGTGTTGATTTGTCAATATGTGGTGTTGACTTATCCACTATGCGTCTTATTATGTCAAACAAATGTGTCATTATGTTAATATTGCGTGTTATCATGTTCACTTATCATGCGATCTTGTCTCTACAATGTGTGATTATGTCAAATGGCCGTGCTGATTTGTCAGTGTGTGGTGTTGACTTGTCCACTATGCGTCTCATTATGTCAAACAAATGTGTTATGTTAAAATGGCGTGTTATCATGTTCACTAATCATGTGATCTTGTCTATACGGCATGTAATTATGTCAAGTAGCTGTGTTGATTTGTCAATATGTGGTGTTGAATTTTCCACTATGCATCTTATTGTGTCAAACAAACGTGTCATTATGTTAAAAGGGTGTGTTATCATGTTCACTAATCATGTTATCTTGTCTATACAGCGTGTGACTATATCAAATGGCCGTGTTGATTTGTCAATGTGTGGTGTTGACTTGTCCACTATGCGTCTTATTATGTCAAACAAACGTGTCATTATGTTTAAAGAACGTGTTAGCATGTCCACTAATCATGTGATCTTGTCTATACAGCGTGTGATTATGTCAAATAGCCGTGTTGATTTTTCAATATGCGGTGTTGACTTGTCCACT
>JAFMSR010000013.1:22595694-22617866 GCA_022818135.1 Saxidomus purpurata
ATTCCAAATATGGAAAGAATAGCCGGTAAAAAAACGGGTCACTCCAAAAGCGGAAGTAGTACCCCGGTAAAGAGGCGTGCCCAAGCAAGCAGCCAATCAGAATGTTCCTAGCGCGTTTTTTTTTCACAGCTATTGCCGTTTCACTAATTAGCGAAGCGTGTCTTTGTCTGAATACTTTGTTTTTGTTTACATTGAAATGTAAGCGTCGATGTTATTGCTGATCTGTTTTATCAATATAAAATCTACAGTACAGTTCAATTAAAGTTGACACGGACACTGATATAATAAACATACTGTACATTAATAATTTCTCTAGATTTTACTGTAGATCTATCCCAGCCCTGGATATTTTAATTTTGATCTTTGTCCCGTTCAAGTTTTCGTTTACTTATAGTCAGTTAGGTCTAGATGTGTCTGCTATAGAGTAGTATTTCTTTTAGGCTACAAGAATCTTTGAAATATTATATCTACAGAGAAGGAGCGTAGATGATTACAACATAACCAGTTATTAATTCGGAGCAGCACTTTACCTGATCTCGACACAAACAACAACAACAAAAAGAAATCTAAGTAAAATGGTTTAGAATGAACTTTACAGCCCCTGACATAGGGTCTACAGTTTGTTGTATGTATTTTTTTCAGTACGAAGTACCAAGGATGACACAATAAAGAGCAAGCTCTTATTTCCATTGTGGTCCTTTATTTTAGAGACAGAAGCAGATACAAGGGAATCCGGGTACAAGATCCTAGCTCTTTTACGAATAGACCCCTTGGTTCTTTTCTACGTGCCCGGTGTATAGCACCGATACACGCGAGACTACCTCTGGGTTTCTAACCAGTTCATCTCAGATAGGTGGGAAACACTGAAAAGCGTTTCTGAAATATCCAGTGCCCCGGCCGAGAATCGAACCGGGACCCTCCGGATTGGTAGTCCAGAGCGTTAACCACTCGGCCACCATACCACCACAGGTAAGGGATATCACCTACATATCCAAATGTTATGATCAGACCATGAGATAATATGGTAAAATGTCAGGTTTTAGTTAAGGTAACTTGTCCAAAACAAAATGGCCACCAGTAAAAAAATGATACTATTATTAAAATGTAGTCTGGTGGTCTTTTGACATAATACACAAACAAATTACATGTACTGTATATATAAGCTTTTAGAAACTGTATTGGTGTGTTTTGTTGCAAATATTGTTAAAACATGTCATTTCAGTTCTTGGTTTACTTACATGAAAAATATCCAATTTTTGTGCAAGTTTCCTGACAAAGTCAAATGATGAAATTATTCAAACTGGCACTTATTTACTAGTTCAATGTCTGCTCCAGATGCTCGACCATAGTAATAATTGAACAGTTCTTTCAATCTTGCACATCAACAGTTTATTATTTGTCAGGAAACTTGCACAAAAATTGGATATTTTTCATATAAGTAAACCAAGAACTGAAATGACATGTTTTAACATTTTTGCAACAAAACACACTAAAATAGTTTCTTAAAGCTTATATAACAGTAATTTGATTGTGTAACATGTCAAAAGACCACCAGACTACATTTTATTAATAGCATCATTTTTTCACTGGTGGCCATTTTGTTTTGGACAAGTTACCTTAACAGTCAATAAACAATTTTATCCCTGAACTACTGGTATGGTGCATAGCCAGTAAAGATATCGGTCAGTGACAATCTGTACATGTAAACATGTTGCACGGGTAGCACGTGCAAAAAGTTTCATAATAACCTTCGGTCAGTTTGAAGGACATTCACGTGCTTAAATATTGGGTAAATTAGTGTAATGTATTAAAGAGTATTTTGTTACTCATGATAGTAAAATCTACATCTTTAACTTAGTAACGAAAACGTTACACTCAATATAAAAGTGCACAGTTTCTTTTTGGTGTCAGAATAGGATGTGCTCCATTAGATTCTCAAATTTGTAGACCTGTATTTGGACTATTCTTTCCGCGCACTGCATTGCAAATGGCGGTTGATGGTATTAAAAGCCATCATCCGTTATTAAAACTATAGAAACTCCCCACAGCGGATACTATCGCTATCAATTGAGTATTTCCCCCGTCGTCCTAATATTAGGAGCTAAATGTAGGAACATGAAACATGTTTGCAAAGCAAATGTACCTCACCCCGAGAATGAACAGTAAAAACTATACAGCGTCAGCCAAATGGAATTTAATTTTCAACCTAGGTTGGCACTTATATTAGGAATGTTTGCAAGGATTTTCTAATGGAGGACCAGTTAAGGGTGCGAGCCTATTCAAAGTGCTAAAATGCTAGGTAATGTATGTTTTAGAAAAAAACGTTTCCAGCTGTGAGCCTATCTTGCGAGGCCTGCAGTTGCAATTCCAACATCTACTTTGTACTTAAAAGTATGAAAATTATCTCTTTAACAGCGAAACTCACGTAATTTTACACTTTTGCTAATAGTAATGAAATACAGCAAATTGGCCCACAGAATAAATTTATCCACTAATGGATGCATTCACGCATTTCGTGGATACAGCAGCACGCGTCTTTGTAAAGTTCGATGGAGTTCAGAGGTCTACTTGGCGCTTTCGCGAGTCACCAATTGTACTCTGTGTGACATTCTTCCGTACGGCACTTATATTAGGAATGTTTGCAAGGATTTTCTAATAGAGGACCAGTTAAGGGTTCGAGCCTATTCAAAGTGCTAAAATGCTAGGTAATGTATGTTTTAGAAAAAACCGGAGAGAGTTTATATCTATTATTGATTTTCAGTCACTAATAGATACGATATTCACTGTTTGTTGTAGCCATGTATTTGATACGTTTCCAGCTGCGAGCCTATCTTGCGAGACCTGCAATTGAAATTGCAAAATCTACTTTATACTAAAAAGTATGAAAAATATCTCTTTAACAGCGAAACTCACGTAATTTTACACTTTTGCTAATAGTAATGAAACACAGCAAAAAGGCCCACAGAATAAATTTATCCACTAATGGATGCACTCGTGCATTTCGTGGATACAGCAGCACGCGTCTTTGTCAAGTTCGATGGAGTTCAGTGGTCTACTTGATGCATCAATTGGTACTCTGTGTGACATTCTTCCGTACGAAAATTAAATCATTATTTATGAATGTTTAATTTAGATTTGAGTTGTACATGAACCATGTTATTGGGGGAGGGGGAATATTTGCCTTACTATTTCGATAATCTTTTTAGTATACTAAAAACTCTTACTTCCAACCATGAACCAAGAGCAAGAGCGATTAATGCTACCTGGCTACCGGATACCAGTACTAGTCAATTTAATAGATGTAGTGTAACATGGACATGGCAGAACGGGTGTGGGTCTAGTATAAGGGCTTCTTTTCGTTGGAAAACAAAGGACATAGGACTTAGAAATCCTGATGTTCAATGTTTAAATACGCCTTGTTGAAGCAGGAGGCTTTGATATAGACATTGTTGAAATCATATTTATTCTTTAGTTTAGTGTGCAAACGTTTTTAGGGGGAGTGTCTTCAACGATAACCAAGTACGTATATACACATATTTGTTTGACCTTTTTTGGTATTCTTAACAGGACTGAAGTACGCATACCTTTTTCTGACTAATTAATGTCTGGTCGATGATTAAACTTCTCCTTTTTCTGTATCAGTTATGGATACAGTTATGAGCAAATCAGCGAATGAAAGACTGTATTCTATGGACCATGTCATTAACAATAAAATGAGAGAAGAAGAGACAAGTCACTGAATTTTGGGGTACATTGTACATGAACATAACTGTGCCTTATAGCAAAGCGCTTTTCCTTTTCGTTTTCACATTATACTTATCCATGTGACCGAGTCTTGGTAAATAGTCATGAAGTTCAGATAATAGTAAAGTAAAGGGACATGTTTATGGTTACCATACAATAATAATAATTTAAAAAGTAAGCCGAGAACACAAAGAAATAGGATATACGTGTGTTCTACACCAAATGCATAGACTATGGTTAGTTATACAATCAAACTTCAAAGTATAACTTGTTTCATGCAAACAAAAGTTTCACACTTACACACCAGACCTTGTGATAAAATCAGGCTCAAGTAATATCATGTAAAAATAAAATTATATTTTTTACAAAGTCTGGTTCCATAACATTAATAAGAAGTCTGTTCTTGAGCTTATGTATCTTTATATTAAATCCGACTTGTTTATACTTATAATTTGACTTGACTTCATATAACTGTAGTTGAGCATGATTTTGTGCTGAGCATGTGGTTGTGCTGAAGAAACTTTTAGGTGAAGATGTCTGACGTCGCAATCTTAGCACGAAACCTAGCTCTATGTACTGTAATGGCTCAAAGTTTAAAATCATCGCCTCTAACACTAAATACTCTAGAGCTCTTGTCTTGACTTTAAGTTATATACGAGTTGATAAAGGCCGACCAAGGCGATCATATTTAGGTATCCGAATATCATCAACACAAACATAAATGCTAGAAAGTAAGCTTACATGGGTCAACCCATTTGTGAGTGAGCAAGGACGTTTGGTCGCACTGACTGGTTAGGGACCATTTCGATACCATGTTTGACGTCTGAATAATGAGGATCAAACTTTTAATCAGAGTTCTGAGAGATCTGCGTCGATTATTTTCAATTAAACGGACAGGCTAGTGAATTCGGTATGGGGCAATACATATTCGGCCTATTTCTCGCAGCGTGTGGTTTCAAACTTATCAATACTGATGAAAACGAAGTTTGATGGAAGTAAAATGCTTTTACGGTGCGAATGAAGCACACTTCGTGCTTTGTAGAATATCCCTTTACGGTCAGATTTCTGTGCAACACAACTGTATTTGAATTGTGATACGATAGGTCAAGTAAGGGACTGTGAAAATTCCATAAGTTATATATATATATATCTTTCTTTACCTTTCAGAAACTTTTCGTGGTTAAGATTTGTAGATCTACCTCTACACATTATCTTTTTCTAATGTTGCAATAACTTGTGACCCAACCCTGTTGCTATGTTGCAGCAATATATGTTCACAGATATTCTATATCACACAACTGCCAAATATTATGCATGCATATGTATTCTCACAAATTGTACATATGCAATACAATATGATTAAACTAAAAATCTCTTTGTGAGAAGAGAGGATATAGTTGTGTATATGCAATGTATTATCTCCTGTTTTATATTTACAATAATTTACTTTTGCTTCATACCCGGAAACGCAACAGGATTATTTTTTCCCAACTTGTACCCGTAATGTTGAGGAAAATATACGATACATGTACCAGAATCTCCTACCGAATTAAACTGCCCAGTTGAGTACTATTTCCTTACAAAAGCAGTTGGCTTATTTAACAGCTAAAATCTTAACTACTATAATTTGCAGCTTGAGACATTCTATTACCCTCGGGATGTTTATGTTGTTTGGGAAATTCTTCAACAGCACGTCTACATATATCCAAGTAACATTGGATATATGAGTGAACACGAAAAACGAAATTATTGGTTGCTTTCAAATCATTTATTTGTCTCCGTGGGTACAATAATTCATAGTAAATGCTCTCGTCTGCCAGTCTCCATCTGAAATAGAACATTAGCATCTTTAAAACATGTAGATTCTACGCACGATATATTCTTCTAGCTAAGATGTTACCTATCATAACATTCAAAGATTTCCTATATGCCATATGATATTGCTAAACCTTTTTGTTTATGTCACGAAAATGTAATACCATTTACACTATCATTTAATTTTATAGCAACATTGACATCTGTTTGCAACAACATCGAAGTTTGCTGTGATCCCATAAAACATTTATGTTTTTTTAATTTACTTAATAGAATTTAAGGCTACAGAGTCGTCCAAGACCAAGCTCACTTTACGAAAGTTTCCCTGCAAAAGCAGAGCTATTTCCAGTCTAACGTTATGTACTTGAATTTATACGTGTACTATGTTCGTGCAAAGCATCTAACTTAATGATAACCTCACGAGTTTCGTATATTATATCATAGAACCATACCTAAGGACAACCACATGTGTTACATATATCAAAGTCGGACATGCAAAGCATTTTACCTGAAGACAACAAAATAGTTTGTATACATTACAGTTGGACACTCAAAACATCCTTTATGAGGACAGCCTCACATATTACATATACAGAAATTGACGAACGTGAACATATAGCACAATTGACTCTTATCAAGGGGCAACAAGATGTGTTAACATATAACAGAGTTGGACGTGCTAAGCATATTCTTTAAAGCCAATCAAACGTGTCACATATATTACAAATGTGTTTGCGCAAAGCATCTTACCAAAGGACAACTACAACTGCTTAATATATCACATATGGACATTCGATGTATCTTACCTAAGGACAACCACATGTGTTACATATATCACAGTAGGAAGAATCCCTGAGGAGCGCAGATTCGAAGAAATCCAGTGCGCGGTTGTCTAGAATAAACAAAAAGCTGTTTCTGCTTACTGTATTTAATTATTTACAGCAACGATAATATCATAATTTGATAATAGCATTTTGCGGTTCATTAATGAGTATAAAGGTTACATCAACAGAATATGTGTCCAAACGGTGTCGGCAATGGCACCCATGTAGACGTTGACCTTCTAAACTTAGATAACTAGCTAATGTGTTCAGACGGAACTGTAAATATTTGAACAACTGATGAACAAGTAATTTTCATAACGTATTGAAGCAAAAAATCTTTTGAAACAAACAACTCGTTAAGGCTTACAATACCTGGCTCGTAGTAATCAAACACGCGTATAGCAGCCGGTTTTGTTTTGGCAACAAGATCTGTCCTAATCATCTCAACTGTAGCACATGTTTGAGGATATATATTCGGTAAAATCTGAATAAGTCCAATGATAGAAAATGCCTGTAGTTTATATATATGTTATTGTTTGTAAACATGTAAATTTTATTCAATTTCTTTCATTTTGTACAAAATGTTACAGCTACACTATCATGTAACAAACGCGCTGGTGCAAATTTAAAGCAAATTCAATGGCTAGTTAGTCCGAAACAAATGTATTTTTTGATAAACGTAGCTTGAATCTCCACAATTATGTTTTCTCTGCAACTAAAAGTAGTAAATTCCGAACTTTTACAGCTTTTTTATCATAGAATGTTACTAGTATAAGCATGGCCAAAACTGTTTCCGACTGTATGACGTTTTACTGACCAACATTTCATAAATTAATTTCATTTTAAAAAATGACTTCACCGGTGTGTTTATTTCAAATTATTGAATAATCCAATTTTGCATAGTAATCAGTAAGAACTCGTGGCATACTTGTCTACCTTATGTTTAGAAGTGATTGTCTTACATGTATGTACGCAAGGAAAGAGAAAACTAGGACTGACCATTTGCATGACATCCAGGTTAGAATTTGAAATAAAGTTGTATTCTGCTCTTTAAATAACCATAATGTTTCACTCCAGAATAATTTTGACCATTGTGTTGAAAGTTGCATGAAAATTTTGTGTATACATATTATTCAAGGAATCGAACGCTGCCATACTCAACTCATGAAAGCTCTGATACACTTCATAATGTTCATTGAAAACATAGGCTCTTTCACGAAGCGATAGTTTGTTTTCTTGTTTTATATGCTCGCTATGACAAGAAAGAAGTACCAACCTGGTCATAGTACAGAACAACTGTTTTCTCATCCCTTATTTCTGACTGTCTGACATGTTCCAGTTTCGAATCTGGACTCTCAAGATCAGCCGAGAAGCCTGAAGGTAGATCTATCTCTATAACCGCCATTCCGGGATTGACAAACCGTTGTGGTAGGTACCTAAAATAAATATCACGGGATAAAAATAGTATCCTTCGTCAACCATCAAACTGCCTTCTTTAGAATTATATCTTTACTACTCTTGTACAGGTTGTGATGAAGTCTGTTGAACTTGTTTTGTATCATGCACTAAAACTGCATAGCTTTTACCATTTACTTTCTTACAAAGGTGTCTCTCAGCTAAAATTACATCATTGTAATAGGTATTAAGCTTATGACTAGACGTATGTTTTAATTCAATACATTTTGAAACAATTTAATAAGTGTATATATTCTGAGTAAACTGAGTATCATTGAAACCACTTAACGTACAACCCCCATCTTATCATGTATATATAAATGCATAAATTACAGGTGTACCTTGTACATGTCTTTAGAACAATCGAACGCAGTGTTTCCCTTAAGACAGTTGTCGTTATGTTGAAAGCGGGTAGAGACACTTCAGTTTCGACATTGAATGATACCGAAACCTAGAATATGAAACGAGTTATTTTCAATTTCAATTGTATATTAAGCAACTTTATTTGATAACCTTTAGCAATTTATTCAGGAAAATATTATCTTTTTACTTTTAGTTGTGTGGATAGTAGTCTGTTTTAGACAACTAAAAGTCAGAGTATATAATAAATAGGTTTCGCGTGAAAGATGAAATTTTGACATTTTCACTCAACTCACCTGAACCAAAGCCGAACCAGTACCATGGCCCTGTAGGGACACCGCAGGAGGCTGGTTGAAGCTGTTATTACCACGAGCAAGTGAACTATGTGGAATCTTTTCAAAATCACAAATAACATATTTAAATGCTGAAATTTCATATAATATTATAGTCAGATTTAATAGATACCTGTGAAAATACACCCTTAGAAATAAAATTCCGTATTATATTTATCCGCAGAGTGCCTGCATTCAATTGGCCCATAGAAGATTCATGCATACACATGACGTTAATAACGCCATTTTAATTAGGTCGTTAATAAGGTCGTTAATATTTATTTATACGATGACGTCAATAAACTGACGTCGCGCACAACACATATTTCGCAGGAATAAGAGACTTCAATCTTATGCGTAAAATGGCATTTTAAAGAAATGTAAAGCAGAAGCCGGATTGACTCTCGTGGCGGTCGGATCATACAAGTACACGACGAGAGTAATCGGATATTCTGGATCACATTACTACACTAATAAATCTATTATATTCCTATGATTTCAATACCAGAAAGGATAGCATGGTACTAAATCTTACAATGTATCACACAATAAAATGCATATATTCCAGAGATTTTGCTTTAGTACAATACTATAGTCAACGTGCCATAGTTCTAAATGCATACAATGTTGTTTTTTTTAAATTTCTTTACAACAGTTTAGGAGATAAGTATCGATTGAAACAAAAAGTCTGCTCACAGGTTTTGAGGTATTGGATATTTTCATTTCATCGTTAAACGAAAATATCAACAAAAATATCTGCCCTTAGTTTTTAAAATAATTTTATGGGCCTGTCGTTTCCACTCATTTGACAGTTTTATCAAATGATGGGAGTTATAGATAAATAATAAACATACCTTATAGCGTTAATGATAATAAAAATGATAAGGAAAATAGACGTACATCTAAGAGTTTCAGCACCATTGCCTCGTTTTGGGCGATATGCATCTGCTTATGGAAGCTTCCAGACTCAACATCGATTGTCAGATCGATTTTGTCTCCAAATATAGATCCATATTCTGACATTGCTTGAAGACCAAGTACAGTATCCTGTGAAGAATTAGAAAGAACACATCAGAATCAGCAGTTGACGCCTAGCCATTAACATATGCTTGACTTGTATTCTACCATGTAGTAATTTATGCTTTAATTCTTATACATATACAGTAGATCTTTTTGTGATCTGACAAATTAAAAATCTCCACTGGCGTAATAGCATGCAACATGTGTTTCAGGAAGTATAAGCAATACTACACAATCGCACTTGCCTTTACAGTATCGATTGAGTTTTTAATGATATTTCACTTCAAATTGACTAAAGGTTACGTACATTGTGATTTAAGCACCTTACCTGGGGGCCGTTTTATCAACATAGGCGTAACTTACGCTAGTTTTCTGGCGTAACATAAACTTACGCATTTTTTTACGTTTTGCGCAAAGCGTTTTATGAAACACATTTTGAATTGGCGTAACTCGCACTAGCGTAACTTTGGCGTAAATCGTAAAGAAATGCGTGACACAGTCAACAGCACCTGTTTCCGGTGACGTCATTTTACCGCAAAAGTGTCAACTTGCATGGCCGCTAAACTGTCAAATAAAAAAATCGCCAGAAAAGAAAGATTACCTTACTGGTATAGATCAGAAAACAACTTTGTCATTGGAATTTCCTTTCTTTTACTAGTATTCATCAACACAAGTTCACTAAATTAACATAATTAGTTACCAAAACAAGTATTCATAAAATGTCTGTATTTTATTGACCTTGAATTGTACTGCATTTTCGGACAAGATTACATCTAAATACAGATGTATGTGCGTGCCCACTCTGTATGCGTGGGAGGAGTTGGTGGGTTTAAAATCAGACCACGTCATATCAAAAGGGTAGTGACGACCGTGGCTAAGTATTAAATGTAAATTAAACATAAAAGAAAATAACTTTGCAATACAGTTTTTGAAGAATTTGCTGCATAATGCATTTCTTTCAGACTATACTTACACACTGACATTTTAAATGTGCTACATATATCTATATTTACATTGGTGGTTTGGTACCGAGCATACATCTTGCTTGTTTAAGTTTTCATTACCTTTCTTCATGTATCTTTATCACTTATACACAGCAAATATTATAAATAAGAAATGACTGTATAAAAAAGCATACACAAATATAGTGACAAGGGAATATAGGAAGAGTATTTCTTCATCAAGTGAATCAGTGCCAGTGTTGTGGTCAGCAACATGCATCAGTAATTTACAACTACAATCACTTGTCAGTCTATTCTTTAAAAGTTCCAGAAAACTACTTGGGTCTGGACAGTATTTGGAAATCATACTTTACCTTTATAAAGTATTTTAGCCTGGAACGCAGCACATTCCAAAATGGAGAGCATTGTCATTAGAAATTACAGGATTGCTCCAATACATTGATGCTAGCAAACATGCTGTTTATCTACTCCTATCTAGGTGATCTAGATATTTACAAGCCAATAAAATATTTCAAATGGAAATTAATGAATAATTCAGGTAGAATGATACTTCTTCCACCGGAACTTTCTCACAGTATCTTCAAGGTAAATGCCAAGTTGGCCGAGTTGTCATTAACCACTGACCAAATATTCTAGGTAAGAGTTGTGGCTCTAGTATATATACTACAAACACAAACTATGTTTTTGTTCTGTTTATGTCTGCATGAAACTTTACCTCAAAATATGGGGTGGGGTTAAGAAAAATTAAAACTTTACTGATGCAAAGTACATTGTAGCCCCACATTTGGCTAATGCTGAATACAATTTATGAAGTAAGGTACAAGCACGGATTGCAATAGGCACTTTTATGACATTTACTTGCAGTGTCTTCAATTTGATATTTGTAAACAGGCCATATCAAATTCTTACTCATATATAGACAATGAATTAACTTGCGACTGAACCATTTATGGTTTCTAGCAGACCTTTATCTAAAAGTTTAAATTTTACACACTTTTAGTGCCAATGAACATGACTGTAATTAACAGGGTGAATGTATTTCACAGGAACTATTTCTGTATTAACAGTATAACAACAGTCATATAAAATAAGTCAATAATTATGAGGCTAGGTATAATACAGCTGAAAGTGTGTAAGTGATCACCTAAATAAAGCACCAGTATCTTTACACTAAATCAGCCTTTTGAACATGCTGAAGAGCTAGCAAAAAAAATTCGCATTCAGCTTTAGACAGAATGATTATTGTGATTTATTATGCAACTGCCATGACGACGACCCAATAACGCCTGTCTGATATTTGTTGATATCGCGACGTCTGATATCACAGGACAGTGTTATTATGACACTGTCCTGATATCACATTTTAGGCCCCGCCCACTTTAGACATTAAGTGAGATTTATGAAATAATATCTAGGCTATTGTGGATTTCTTACACGCTACACAATAAATTAACTTTTCGGTAGATACTTCAGACTACAGAGGTGCGTTTCATTAAAATTTCTGGGAATACAAGCAAACCGCACATAACATTAAATCGAAAAATGACTGTAGAATTTTTATTTTTGAATTAAATATAGTGTTGTTGGTATTCATTTTCTTAGTTAGGTCATTATCTATCCATCTATAGCAATTTCGAAGCAATTTTCGAGAAAAAGTTGATTTTCATTTTTTCACCCCCTTCTTTTTTTCACACTAACGTCTTGTTACTTGAATTATAAATTATGAGCTGAAACGTTGTAAGCCGCCTCTAAAACTTGTACAAATGCTTTTTAGGTATGTTTTAATGTTCAGCATTTCCTATAAAGCATATAACATTAACATGAGTAACGGTGCTGGATTTGAAATGCCGATTTTAACCGTTGATGACGTCATAAACACAACGTAAATCACTTAATTTACTTCATTGATTTTAATTGTGAAAAAGGAAAAATTGAAGTCAGCTGCATAATAAATAGAATACAAGGTTACTGTCTTTTGATAACAGTTGATATCGAACTCGGATGAATATCGACCAGAAAGCCTCGGCAAGCCTCGGCTTCCCTGGCCGATATCATCCTCGTCCGATATCAACTGTTATCAAAAGACAGTAACCTTATATTCTCTATGTAGCTTTAGACAGAATGATTATTGTGATGTAGCTTTAGACAGAATGATTATTGTGATGTAGCTTAACACAGGTTTGACTGTACTTTAAGCCGCCATGTGTGTCTTTTCTTTTTTGCATGTCCTTTTAGGTGGGATCTTTGAACCTAGGATCTACTTAAATTACCGAATATTCAAGGAGTAAACACATTTTAGAGACTTTGTTAAAACAAAGTTATAAAAGTTATTAAATACTAAGTTCTGCTGAAATTATAATGGATACATAATTTGTGTGCAGAAGATTGCCTTAAAAGATTTCTTGTGATGTTGGTATGAAAGAGTATTTTCTTCCAAACACTACTTCAGATATCTCAACATTATTAGTTTTTTATTTCTTTTTATTGAAACATTGTTGAAATACAAAACACGGTGCATGTATAACATGACACTATTCAAGTTCTTGTTTAATGTCTCACTAGTACTTTGGTCTAAATAGAAGCAAAGTACACATATTTGACTTAATAGTCACTTCAGAGGAATGTTATACTTGTGTGCATCAGTAGTTTTCTTCCATAGTGCACATTTCTGTTCTATGATTCTGTCTTGGCTGTTTTTTTTGTATTTTGTTACCAGTTAGGTAAGTGGGTAGCTGGAGCACATTCCTCTTAAAAATGAATTTACAGTAGGTAAAGTTGCAAAGGCACAAAGTTAATATTTATATGGCTTTTTTCTGCATCTGACACCTTTAAAGCTGTTGAATATTGTGTTCTCTCTTTGAAGTTTTCTGCATACTTGCATTAATCAATATCATACAGTCTCTCCACCTAAAATGAATACAAAAATATATGAAGAAAGATTCTAGTACATGTAGTTTAATTGTTGACAATTTCTCATCATGCATATCTAATTAAAGAATACAAATGTGTTTATTTCTACAAAGTTCTAAGAAAATAAATTTAGAAACTCAACACAGAGATAGTTTATTGTCACGGTTATTAAAAAGTTTATACTGAAACAAATCTCAATCAATGAATGTAAAAACAAGAATACCATGTTGGAGTCAAACAGTTCTATTTATTTACAATCAGTGGGGCTGGGATGAGTGCCCAGGTACCCAAAGTCCAGGTTGAGTAAAACAATTTCCAAGTTTGTATAAAAATATTACCTGTTCCATTAAGTGTTAACAAGAAAAAAAGAAGGATGAAAAATACAATGTAGAGCACAGGAAGACAGTTGGGATATACATGATGTATCAAGTAACTGATTGACAATGACTGTTTAACAAAAATCCAGGATAAATATACTATTATGATAGCTAGTATTTTATTCTCATACTCAAGATTAGAAAGCCACTTTTTGTTCTTATATTGCCAAACATGAGACTTAAGTGTAACTTAATTTCAGCAATATCTATTACTAGTGAAAATTTCTACCAATCTGACTTTGGTATTTGGTTAGTATTTAAGTGGGCACTCCAATGAACATTAAGTGTAACAGTGCATTGCTGAATGGGTGTATTTTAGAAATTTCATACAAATAATGATGCATTCTTCTTACACAATGATGTAACTCAGTGTTTCAATTTAATCATTTGAATTGGAACCAAAACAAAAATACCTTTTGTCTCAAAGATATGATTAAGCACGAGTCCTGCCGTTGTTTGCTGCTATCACTAATTAATGATTCAACTGCCATGGTCATACCTGCAACAGAATCATTTCACAGATATGTTTAAATTTAAAACTCTATTAAAGAGACAAGAGGGCTAAGATGGCCCTATATACCTCACCTGAGACCTACTTATGACCATATCATTATGACAAAACTTCAACCCTAAACTTATATCATAAACTCAAACATTCTGTTTGACCATGACAAGACAAACCTTCTGACCAGTTAACATGATGATTGTCTATAAAATATGCCTTCTAGAGTACCAACAAGGTTTTCCTCGGAATTTACCTGATGACCTAGTTTTTAATCCAAGGTGATCCACACAAACATTTTGACCAATTTTCATGATGATTGGGCTGTTAAAGTAACCTGTATGGCATACACAATGTTTTTATCCGGGTGACCTTGTTTTTATTACCTCAGATGACCCATATTCAAACTCTACCTAAATTTCATGAAGACAATTATACTGATCAAGTTTCATGAAGATGATCCAATGAAAATTGCAACCTCTATTGCAAACATAATGGTTTTCTATGATTTGAACCTGTGAACTAATTTTTTTACCATGGATGACCCATAAATTAAAAGTTGATCTAGATGTAATCAAGGTTGTCATTCTGACCAAGTTTCATGAGAATCCATTGAAAAATGCAGCCTCTATTGCATGCACAGGGCGATTTACCTGAAATGTCACACTTCAGCAGATCTGCATGTACACTGTGTATGATTTTAATGTATACACTTGACATTTCTGAATACTTACCAGCACCCATGGATACTGTAATGTGGGTGCACAGCCTAATGAGTTCCAGATTTTGTGTACACAGAGAGTTTCATTAGTTTTCTGAAAGAAGAAATCAATAAATTTTCTATAAATTGACTGCATGACAGCTTTTCTAAACTTTTCTTGTTTTTTATTAATTGTACTTAGCTATATTACCAGAAAAAAATGAATAAAAATTAATCATTTATTCAAGGACAGAATGGCAAACATGTTTTGAATGCAGTTATTGGCTGAAAAGTGTACACAAGTCATAACTAATAAAAATGTCTCTATAAAGCATAGACTGAAAGTTGATAGAATTACATGTCTTTTTGAATTTTATCAATTGTACTTTACCAGAAAAAAAATAATAAAAATTACATCTTTTAATTCAAGAACAGAATGGGAAACATGTCTTGAACGCAGCTATTGACTGAAGTGCACATAACTAATAACAAGAGCTGTCCATAAGACAGCACGCTCGACTATTGTGGGTGTTTGCTAATAAAACAAAACTTTTATCAGTATAATAGCAAAACAAAATTCTGCTAACTATTAAGTATAAACTAGGAAAGTTGAAT
This sequence comes from Saxidomus purpurata, assembly GCA_022818135.1. Lineage (NCBI taxonomy): Eukaryota > Metazoa > Mollusca > Bivalvia > Venerida > Veneridae > Saxidomus > Saxidomus purpurata. The sequence continues at coordinate 22,611,311 of JAFMSR010000013.1, forward strand.
CATAAAAAAAATCAAAATCTATAACTATTGATTTAATTTTTAGGAAATTAATTGTTTGATACAAAATTTACCCTGAACACTATTGCAAGGTTTGATATAACTACCATAAGTGGTTACTGTGATATGTGCATGATAGTACCTTGCATGCAAAACTTTACCAAATTTTCAAAGTCAAACAAGGGCCATAATTTGCACTAAATTTAAACAAGAGTTATCTGTCTTGACTGTGTGACACCTCTTAAGACATTAAAAAAGTTTCAAGTCAATATCATAAGTGGTTACTGAGATATGTGCATGATAGTACCTAGCAGGCAAAACTTTAACCAAATTTTCAAAGTCAAACAAGGGCCATAATTAGTACTAAATTTATACAAGAGTAATCTGACTTGACTGTGTGACACCCCTAACGACATTAACGAAGTTTCAAGTCAATATCATAAGTGGTTACTGAGATATGTGCATGATAGTACCTAGCAGGCAAAACTTTAACCAAATATTCAAAGTCAAACAAGGGCCATAATTTGTACTAAATGTTTTCAAGAGTTATCTGCCTTGATTGTATGACACCCCTAAAGACATGAACAAAGTTTTAAGTCAATATCATAAGTGGTTACTGAGATATGTGCATGATAGTACCTAGCAGGCAAAACTTTAACCAAATTTTCAAAGTCAAACAAGGGCCATAATTTGTACTAAATGTTTTCAAGAGTTATCTGCCTTGATTGTATGACACCCCTAAAGACATGAACAAAGTTTCAAGTCAATATCATAAGTGGTTACTGAGATATGTGCATGATAGTACCTAGCAGGCAAAACTTTAACCAAATTTTCAAAGTCAAACAAGGGTCATAATTTGTACTAAATGTTTTCAAGAGTTATCTGCCTTGATTGTATGACACCCCTAAAGACATGAACAAAGTTTCAAGTCAATATCATAAGTGGTAACTGAGATATGTGCATGACAGTACTTAGCAGGCAAAACTTTAACCAAAGAGGCAACGCCAACGCACAAGTGACTGTAATAGCTCTCCATATTCTACGAATAGTCGAGCTAAAAATGTCTGTAGTACAGACGAAATTTATTAGAGACAGACATTACATGTCTTCATGTACTATGTCCCATTATCCATTAAAGGGAATTTAATGCCACTACAGTACAGCATAAACATGTAAAACACACGTGTTTTGAAGACAACCTTATACATTTGGTGGTTCAATATCTGTAATTTCTACATGAAACTGTGACGTGAACATTTAAAACTAAAAATCTAGAAAATATAATTATGTTGGCCTACAGTTACATAAATACATGTGTATACATGTTCACAGGCACTACAATGTCATGATGCATCTGTACTTGTAAAGTTTACTGGCAAGTATTTGATTTCATTTACTTCCTCATTCTGTAAAAGGTGAAAATTCAGTCTCTACTGTACACTAATGCAACATCGGACACCAATGTTTTTCACTGGCAGAGATATTTGTTTTATTTCATTTTTCTTCTTTGACTTTGTACTTTTTAGAGATAAAAAAAGCATAATAATTAATACCCAGAAATCACCGGTCCGAAATACACCTCAAAAGCCATGGTTGAGTACATAGAGGCTAGGAATCGCTGAAACCTTTCACAAATTGCGGGCCATGGGTTCTGGCCCTGCTAGGAATCATCATCTCTTTACAGTTCTTGCTGACCCTAGGGTTCTAGTAAGTGCAATTCTAGCAACAATGTTTAAGTAAACAGCACCTGAAAAAAATGAGTGAAATACCATTGACCCATGCAGGCATTAAATTGCAACAAACAAAAAATCAGTACTAAAATTTATTTTATGCTAACTAATGAAATACTGTGTTATATGAGTGAAATACAGTAAACTCCATATACATTTGTATATCCACTCCGGATATAACTTAACTTTGGATATAATGAACAGTTTTTTTTTTTTGGCCCAATTTTTTCCCTTCTTTGTTTAATTAATGTAAAAATATACGGTTATATCGTACTCCGGTTATAAGGAAACTTCGGATATAAGGAACACTATTTTCTGGCCCAACAATGAAAAATGTACAGTAAAGTAATCGTATATATCAAACTGCAAATATGTTTCGAAGAGTTAAAAATATCTGTTGATTGTGCAGTTTTCTGTTGCCGTCTGCATTTTTTTTTTCATAGCACAGTTTTAGCTATTATTCATAAAGGTAAATCATTTCACATGTGTAACCTTTTGGTAACTAGTTAAATGAGAATACAAACATAATTGCTAAGTACGATATTCAAGTGATAATATTTAACGTAAATAATTGTGAGCGTTTTTTTTAAAGCTTGCAGACAGGATGCAATCCCATATTGGGAAAAATACTTTGTTAAATATTTCAAGTTATGGCAAGAGAGCGACAATCATCTTTCTTCAATTGTATTTGTTTAAGTATTGCCATACATGAACCGTCTTTTTTGATGTTTTATTAATCCTTGCAATTATTTTACATAGGTTTGTATAACAGTTATATTATAGATCTTTATAACTTTGCAAAGGGAGGTAGGAAAATCAAAAGCAACTTTAAGTTGATGGTTCGGATATTATTACATTTGACTATAAAAAGACTCGTTCGATATAAATATTTTAGTTCGATATATATACATCGTATATAAGGAACTTGTTCGATATATGGATATAAGGAACTCCGGATACACGGACCTATATACACATGTGTATATAGGTCCGTGTCCGGATATAAGGAACAAATTTGATAGGTCCCGAGGAGTTCGTTATAAGCGGAGTTTACTGTATAGAATGATGATATGTATTTCATATAATTCACAGTGTGGGTGATATTGGTCTGCTAGAACTACTTTTTTAAGCAGTGCGTATACATAATTTTGCTTTTGTTTTGATAGTTAGCATAAATTAAAAGAAAATTTATTTGTTTTGCGTGGATATGGAATATATCTCAACTCAAAAGGATACAATTTTCACATTTTAACTCGCGCTCATGAATTTATTACAATTGTATCACTTCTCGGTGAGATATATTCCATATCCACTCAAAAAGTGTTAACAAACAAATATCGTCATGTTATCATGAAAATCAACCACATGCAAGCAGGATTCAAACTCAGGATGTTCAGTTTGTTAAGCCAACACTCTACCATGTCACCATAAAAGCTTGCTCAATGGCTATGAAGTACAAGTGTTTTATTATGGTATTCACCCTCTAATATATGATACAAAGATTTGAGTTTTGCTTGGTGAAAAGTTCAAATACTGCATTGCATGTCAGTAATTATAAAGTAACCTTAGGGAGAAAACATCTACAAAGTAACTCTAACCCATAACTATCATGTAAGATAGATGATCATGTTCTTACTAAATTCATTAAACCATTTGACATCACTTATTGTAGCTATGTCACATGGGGTTTGGGTCTGGCCAGCTCCATCTCAGCTCATTATTATACATTTTAATACAAAAGCAACTAATATCTTTCTTGCATATTGGATCGGCATTTCCGGTGATTTTGCCCGTGCCGGAAAAACCGGTCTGGCACCCCTGCCAGACGACTCTTGTGAAATACTTTTGATGTAGCATTATAAACATTGTGACGTTACTTTCCTAAATACAACGTCAGAATATCAGATGGGAATATCCGTCACCTCGGGTAACTGTTTTGCGGAAACTCGGCAAAACATTTACCCTCGGTGACGGATATTTCGATCCGAAATCTGAGCCCGGTTAGCTCAGATGGTTAGAGCGTCTGACTTGCAAGCAGACGGTCCTGGGTTTTAATCTTACAATTAATTAAGTTACATCATTGGTGACGAGATTAAAAACAGTCAGTTTGAGCTTATAAAGTTAGTGGACGGTTCTTAGTGGACCAGACAGCATGTGGTATTTTCAGGGGTTATCATTGATGCCCAGCTCAACAGCTATACACTGTATGGTCAAAACCTTCAAAGATACAGTGGAATAGTGTAGTGATCCTAGGCTTCAAGTTCAGAGTATCCAGAAGCCCGGTTAGCTCAATTGGTTAAAGTGTCTGACTTGCATGCAGGAGGTTGTGGGTTCAAATCTTGCACTTGGTAGATGTTTTCTCAATAAGTTACATCACAGAAAAAGTTAATTAATTCAAACTCTTTCCAAATTCCTGTTTGGTTTTTCTATTTAAAATGTAATTTCTAGCTGTGTAAGCAGCTAAGCTGACTCCATGTTAGAGTAATAATAGTTCTTAATTACATTCACAACCCCTAAATCATTTCTAAGTACACCAGCACGGATTTTAGATGATTTGTGCAAACAAACTGTTTCTTCCGGGATCGCGGAAACAGAAGACAATGGGGAAAATGCAGACGTTTCTTAGGGAATTTGAAGTTTATCCATCTTTAAAAACAAATACAATTCTTTAGAAAGTATTTCTACAACATGTAGAATCAATAAAACCACTTTTAATAAAGCTGGTAAAAGTGATACTGCAAAGAAAAGTATTTTTACCCTTGTTTCCGATCATTTCGCTTGCTTGGTTACCGTGAAAGTAAGAAGTTGTGAAAATTAATATTTTAAGGTGTTACACCATCCACTACTGTAAAGTAAATTGTACTAGAGGCAGATTTTCTTTTTCAATCGACGATAGCCGCCATCTTGATTTTGACTTGCGTAACTACTTGCGCCTGCTCTTGACATGGTGCAAAAGTTACGCCAATTTTTACGTCTTTACGTTACGCCAGCTGTTGATAAAACGCTCCTTACGCCAAACTTTGTAGTTACGCCAGAACTTACGCCAAAACGTTGGCGTAAATATGTTGATAAAACGGCCCCCTGGTTGTTAAGAAGAACGGACAGTTTGAAAAGGCGGTCTTAATATCGGGTGGTCTTAAAAGCGGAACTTTACGGTAATAAAATTATAAGCGCAACAGTAAAACAGAAATACTCCTGTGCAAATCGTATGATGTTTGAGATACATGCACAAGTATCCAATGTAAACACATTCACTCCAAGACAAACCTGAGTGGACCTAAACCCTCCGCGAGAATTACGCTGAGAGATAAGCCACTGTAAGATAGGGAAGCCAGTCTGAAATTGTCTGCTGTCGATAAGGTACAGTAAGGCATATGAAGCGACTTCAATATCGAGTGGTGGACTTTGGTAATAACTGTAATCCCAGCTTCTATACTGATGTTGTCTGGTAGAATTCCAGAACATTTTCCCATCTGTACATTAATAAATTTATGATATGGTTAAGGTGATAACCACATACGTGTTAGCCTAAGTTTTTCAGATAATGCAATATCACTCAACACTGCTTTTTCTAATTTATTACACATTTTAGACTGAATACTATATTCATATAGATGTATTACTCCTTTATATAGTACAAGTTAAAAACTCTCCAACTGTGTAGAGCAGTATCTTATATCTGTTGTCTAGTGGTTTATGTATACGCTTTGCAGTTCAGAGGACGGTGATTCGATACGCGGGGAGGCAATGCATGGTGTTACTTTGGACAAAGTACGAAGTAGTATCGAGCGCAAAAGGACTTGATTCAAAATAGAGTTGGTTTTGTATAATTTTTCTTTACCTCCGGTTTTGACAGCAAGTTTTTCCAGTTTTGTATATGCCTGATACCCATATATACTGCCGGATTTACTAAGGGCGTAGCTAAGTATAGCAAGATCGTATGGGTCAGTGACTTTATCATTGCGAAGTGCATTCTCTAGATACCTTCGTGATCTTGCAATACTAGATGCATAATCATGCTGGGTGACCTGGAAATGTAAAGTTCGGAATATTATAATGTAAAACCATCCACCTAGCAATGACAAGATATACCCAATCATAGTAAATAAAGTGAATGGAGTAAATGGCGGACATATATATCATTTGTAGCACATAGTGAGTTGCACTGCGTAAACTGCATAAATCTGATGCCGACTTGACGTAGAGTCAGATACTCGAACCGATGGCATTTATCTGCTACCTAAATTCCTCTAAAACAAATGACAAAAAGCATATATAATAAACTTTATATTGACTAAAATAAGTCTTCCTCGTGGCAGTACGGCATTGCAATATATGTTTGTGTACGTAAGAAGTTTTATCGCATTTTAGCTATAGCATTTACTAATACACTTTTAAATCTTTCTAACACATTGAAGTGTTACTATGTAACTGAAAAGGGACTTGCAAGCCTTATCCACGTTAGGCATTTTGTTGATTTAGATATACAACTTGATTGTCATTTATATGAGTGCTTAAACACGAAATATCATGTTATGTCTAACCTTTTCAGATCGACTTTGAACGCAGCCGATTTAAAGGTACATATTTTTAGACAGACACTTTACAAACAAGATCTCTTTTTGCCAGTGAGAGTATAGAAAAATCACTGACAGAGAGTATGTAGTTATTTTTTAAAAATAAGATATACATACACTTTTGTGGGTAAAGTCAATTTTTATAGTGCTCTACTGTGCCGGTGATGCCTAATGAAAAATCACTATCTATACAATCTTAAATATTTGTTTACGAAAACGATACGTCACAAAGATTAATACATTACGTGAGAA
>JAFMSR010000013.1:22618366-22636818 GCA_022818135.1 Saxidomus purpurata
TCAGTTTCACTTCCCTGTACAAAATGGCCACCGGAACTAACATTTAGGAGACCTTTAAGTGACATCTTCTTAAACACCAGGCCAATTTTAACCAAACTCCGCAGGATTGTTGCTTGGCTATCAACATTGATCAAACGGTTCCACTTCACTGCACAAAATGGCCACCAGGAAATTATGCTGATCTGATCATAATTATATTTTATGTCTTCTTGACGCCAGTTTGTTTAGTCACTCGAAGTTCATTTGTAGCAAAGAACCAGCCGTTGATCTTCTATTATAAGGCCAAACATTACTTAACTACTATAACTACGAACACCTTTTGATTGATATTGTCTGGCAGAGCCAGGTCCTGCCAGACGTTTTATTTTCAAATATGTATTCTAATAATTTCATAGAATAAGATTATCAGATCAAGTTCAAATTAATAATGATACAAAGTTGGACAATGAAAACCACCTAAAACAATTGTTAGATTTCAGCATGAATAGGTATAGATAGCCAGGAGGGAGGTTGGGGCGGATAGGGAAATAAAATGTAAATGATACAAATTACAAATCCAAATCCAATGTTCCGGTAAGTCTTTTCTCTGAGTGGGCGCTTTCTTGAATTAACTCAAAACCACGCGATCCTTTGAAGTCACGCTAACTACAAGTTAATTGAGCCTTACGATTGGTCGAGATCTGAGATGCTGCGAGGTTGCATGCAAAGATTACATGATATGATGCAGAACTGACCACGGTCATGTGTAAATATAAGCTTGGCAGGGATTAAATATATCATAATCTGCATCTGACCTATATATGACAAAGCACTAGGAAGTAATGGGTGGCTATCTATCCCCATACATGTATAATGCATATCAGGTTTTAAGTACACTGCTATCTGCGAAACATAAACAAATTTATATACAATATAAATTATGATTATAGATGTTCTCTGTTCACTCAGGGGAGCGATTAGCAGCCATCGTGTCACTCTTGTTGTAAATAACATGCTGAAATGGTTTGTGAATTTAAACACATACTGGTTCCTTGCCAAATTAACACGTTACTTATTAAGCACTAGCTATTTTCATGTATTTACAACCTTACCGTAGTAAAAAGAAAGACAGCTTTTAACAAACCATGCTGGGGTCAAAGAAACTTTAAAATATTTCATAAACTCTTTTAGTTGAATGATTCCATTTAAATTTTTTCAAACAACTTAGTCTGACCATTACATTTCAGAGTTGTTGGTACAAAATAAAGCAGATATAAGTATAGCTGATGAAACACAGAACACTGCTTTACACTATGCATGTATGAATGTAAGTATTTGTTTATGTTTACATGATTGTTAACATGGAGAAATCTTGGACTGCATGTACTTACATGTGTGTTTTGCATAGTTGTATTAGAAGAATGGTAAAAATGTAGAAGTTCTTTGCACTTATTTGTACAACAGTTTTAACTGTTACACCTGTGGCATTTTCACTCAAAGGAAAAAACCAAGCTTAGAGACAGAGTTGTGTTCCAGACTGTCAGTTTGAACCAAGAGTAAATGATCTGATCCAGTTGCTCGAAACTTTAATCGACTATTAAGCTAACAGTGGATTAACTTTAAAGGTTACATTTCTACAGTTTGAAAGAATGACTAAAACAAAATTTTGAACTCGAGAGAATTAGGACTAAAAACTCTTCAAAGCAAAAACAAAATATTTCGCTATTGTTGTCCTAAAAGAATTTTTTTTTCAATCAAAAGTTAATCAACTGTTAGCTTAACAGTTCGTTAAAATTTTGAACAATGGGGTCCGACCAACATAAAACATGTTTAGTTTTCTTGGTCACATGTAAGCTTCTTATCAGGAAGCATTAATGTTACATAAAAATGTGGTGTTTTAGATAAATACTAAAAGTAAAATTACTTGAAATTAGATTGAATGTTTAGCTACCGTCATATCTTGTTACACTTGCAGGACCATGAGGATTTGGCATTGCTGATTCTTGATAAAGTAGATGATCCTAATACTATTAATAGAGCAAATCAAGATATGAAAACGTGAGTATTCTGTTTGGGGAATAAAGTTAAATATCATTTGGCTTTAATTTCTAGCATAAAGTATAAAAGTATAACTATTGGTACTGACAGTTTGTTTACTGATGAAAAGATATACACCTTATAGACCAGACTCGGGGGGGGGGGGGGGGTAGTAGACAACCAAATGTCCCACTTCAATATCCCTGTTGTTGTGGTCTTGTGTCCTATCCATCTACAATCATCAAGAATTGTTTGTAACAGTGACATTTGATAGGAGACATCAGTGAGCTTTTTACACAGTCTAGTTTTTACCTATGATAACAGTTATACCCTTAAAAGAAATCAGTGTTTTCAACAAGTCTTTTAAGTTGTAGTTGGCATTGTTTTATATATAACATTCATGTGATAGCATACTATAAACCTCTGATTTACAGTGCCCTCCATATAGCAGCCAGACAAGGTTTAACACCTGTAGTACAAGATTTAATTGCTAAAGGAGCGAGTCTAACTGCTGTAGATAGTAAAGGTAAGTCATGATATGTCACAGTTTTAGTCATAGGTGTCAGTACACACTACATGTATGTATTTGCTACTACTTATCAGTTTAGGGCAGCAGATACTAAAAGTAATTCCTTCTCACTTGGTAAAATAAGGGTCAACACAAGTAGTCTAAGATTTGTAAGAAGGGAAAGCCTGTTGTAGCCTACGCAGATAATGGAGGTAAGTCTGGTGACATTTACAAAAATTAGGCAAAACTATGGAGATTAATTACCATAGCAACCAACCTAACTGCTGTACATAATACAGGTCAGTCTTGACAACTATTAAATTAGCTGTAATATCAAATTTTAAGACCAAATTACTAAACAGAGCTGTAGATAATAAAAATACATATTTTAGTGTTAAAACATAGAGTATGTTCAGGTTCTTACTGTAAACAGGGTAAATGTAGTATCTGTGAATAATTATGGTAATTATTATTCAGGGAGGACTTTGGCAATCTGCCATGTGTAGAGAATGAGTAAAATGAAACATTATGCCACTGAATTGCTTAAGCTGACCAGTCCATCTTTCAATTTGGACAGTACCATTGAATGTTCACAGGGGTTATCACTGAATTTACTGAGTAGAGAACAGTGTAGATGTGCAGGCTGATCATGATCTGCACAGGTGCAAGGGTTAACTCCCCTTCTCATCTCCTGGACCCAGTAATGCAATGACTGAAATGAAAATGCCTCATCACATCATTCATTTAGATTCAGCGTTTAAAACTTCATTCAAATGAAAGCACTTTAGTAGCAAAGTACACACAGGTTTAAATCACTTTTAGCATGTGTCGCAGTTTAATTAGAACTGCTCATTTTCTTGGAATAATGGAACAAATCTCTTTTAATGCCTTATTCATCTGCATGATTTTAGTTGAATATGAATATTTTCACATTTTTACCTCTCATATCTATGTTTATGTTTACTTTTGTAATGATTGTAATTTCTTGCATGACTACTTATATTACAGATATTAACTGTCTATGTTTTAGAGCATAATTTCAATGTGTATGCTGATTTATCTTATTTTAAGAACGTGTATGCTATGTCTGTGTTTGCATATGTGTATTTGTGTGAATTCTTTCTCTTCTTAGGCTACTCTCCAGCGCTATGCTGTGCTCCAAATGATCGTGTAGCCGACTGTCTAGCCATTATATTAGCTCATATGTCTTTCGCTCCCTCCATGTCAAGTACCTTTATTCGATCTAGAAACGAGAATACTCCAGGATTCGGTGAGTAAGTGAATTATCACCCCACCCCAGCTGTGTTGAAAGTGTTTTATATGCTGTTTTACATGCCATACAAAGCAGTTGACTATTGAAAAAGTGTGTGAAAATTTAACAGTTCAGTATTTTTGCATCTTACTGCTTCAGTAAGGAAAGAATTAGTGTTAGTTTGTAAATTGTAATTCTTAAAGCAAAAGCACATTTTAAGTCTAATCAAACAGAAAAAAGAAATCAGGGTGAGCTTTTAGGATTAATGAAAGTCTGTCATTCATCAACAATTAGTTTGTCAACAGTCCAGCGTTAGCATCTACATTTCTGAAGTAACCCTTTTCAAACTTGGATAGAACGTAAATGGTCACAAGATCTCATTGAAATTAAATTGTGGAATAGTTCTGACCAGTAGTTCTAGAGGTTTTGCTATATTTTAGAGCAAACATTGCCTTAATTGATGTTTACAAGCTAGAACCTACATGTTTTTAGCAGTTGTGTAACAAACAGTGGATTAAATGTGTATGACAAGATCTCAAACAAATTTGGTAATGGGTCAGATAGGAAGTATACTTACATAATTATTGCACCTTATGTATTAAACTTTCTTGTATTTGACCTTGCCTACAATCTGGAAGCTATATTTCTTAAGCAGTCAAGCAAACCTTGTATGTAGCATTCTACGAAGACTGTCCGATTTATACCACTGGTATCAAATTTAGCCCCATGTCAGGGTTCACTTGATTATAGACCTTAGTAAATGTCTCCTTGTCCAAAACCATGAAGCCAAGAGTTTATATAGTTGGTTTGTAGCCTTGCCTAGTGGTCTTTTACCAAGTTTGTTTGTGCCCCTTGGGTGAAAGTTGTTGCATTTATATGGAGGTTGGCGATATAGGGCCATCGTGGCCTTCTTGTCTATAAATTGAATGCTGCATTTGTTTTGAACTTTCCTCATATTCCATGTTTTTAGTGAGATGATGAGGCTTTACAATTTGAAATAAAAAAAGGTCTCAGGGTCAGCTAGTGAGAAAGTCAAATGCAAGTTAGCCATTGTTTCCATGACAGCTCCAGTTATAGTTTTACCTTAAGCGGGCAAGCTGTCAGTTTTTGAAGGACATCAGAATTAGATAGTACACCAGACAAAGCTCGTCACTTTTCCTACATACATGAATTACAAGCACAAACCTGAACAAAAGACAAAAAAGTCACCACAACCTGTCATTCTATGCCTATGTATTTGTTTGATTGGATCTATATTTAAAGTGTATTGTTTTACATTGTAGGCGGAACGAGGACGCTTGAAACTCCAAACAATGAGAGCAGCTCAAAAGACCAAAGTCTTCAGAGTTCTGATTCAGAATTCTACTGACAGACTATTTGTTGTTCTTTTTATTTTATTTATATTTAGACAATTATTTACAATATTTAGCAGCAGTTTATATGCATTGTTTATTTTGCTTCGTCATAGGTTTTAAGGATCTCTGTTACATGTAATACATAGTTTACAGTTGTGTAAGTTAAAGTTGATTCGTACTCGTAAATATAGAACAAATGAAATTGGTTACCCTAAAGGTATTTGTAGCATAATCAAAATGAAGTGTTTTATTACTTTCCATTTATTCAAGTTTGTACCACCACTGCTTTGTACATTCTAGGGTAGAATGCATGTCAAGCTTGATAAAACGCAAGTCCTTCAATTTTTTCATGAAAATGCATATAATGACTTACATTTTCAGTGCAAATACATGCATCATTGACTAAAAGTTTGCATGAAAATGCATGCATTTACTTAAATTTTGCATTGACTTAAATTTTTCATGAAAATAACATGAATTGACTAAAAAAATTTCATCGAAATGCATGGACTTTAACATTTTTCATTAAAATGCATGCATTGAAATGAATTGTTCTTGAAAATGCTTGCATTGACTCAAATTCTTCAAGAAAATGCATGCATTGACAATTTTCCCCCTAAAAATAAACACATTGATAAAAGCATACAGGAGATTTGACAGTCTAAATTACAGATCCACATATTGATAAAAGCACACAGGAGATGTGACAGTCTAAATTACAGATCCACATATTCTTCAGTATTGTTGAGATGCCAGTAAAACTGTTTTCACTTTATAATAATTATTTATGTGAAAAAAAAGGACTTTCCAAGGTGAGAAAATTCACATTTTCCAATACATGCAGGGCCAAAAACTCTAATTCTTATATGCAGTTTTATAAATGTTGTTCCTTTGCAGCTTCTAGAATTTTTACAAGTTTTTTTTCCTTGGTTTTCTTTCTTATAGCTTGTCCTTGGTACTGATTACTCAATACCTTAGTCCCAAACATAATTGTCATGTTTAAAAACCCTGTAACATGTGTTGACTTTGTTTGCGAAAAATATAAAAGGAGTCTGTCTACCAGCCTTGTCACTGTTCAGTCTTCCATCACTTGTGACTTCTTGTTAATTAAAGATGTAATTATGTAACACAGGAGCTGCCTAAAGAATGTCATCTTATAGATTTCACAATCAGTGTTAGATATTCAATTGCTTATAACATGTGTGTCTGAAACACAATATTACTGATATTCTAAAAGATTATATGAATATGATTACCAAACCTAAATGAACAAAATGTTAGTAGATTTTTTGCTTGTTACAGCACGAGATCAATGTTATTTTGTCATATTACAACATGAGATCAATGTCATTTTGTCATATTACAACATGAGATCAATGTCATTTTGTCATATTACAACATGAGATCATTGTCATTTTGTCATATTACAACATGAGATCAATGTCATGTTACGACAAGAGATCAATGTCATTTTGTCATGTTGTGACATGGGATCAATGTCATTTGTCATGTTACGATATGAGATCAACGTCATTTTGTCATGTTACAACAAGAGATCATTGTCATTTTGTCATGTTATGACATGAGATCAATGTCATTTTGTCATGTTACAATATGAGATCAATGTCATTTTGTCATGTTATATATGTTGCAAAATAGAAATTTTCTTTGGTCAAAGTTGTAGCTGAATATGACTGTAAAAAGTCTCTAACTTGAAATACAATTACTTAAGATTCTGTGTGATTGTAATAGTAATTTTAATTGTCTCATGATGTAATTGTTTACATAAAAGCCTTAATTAGTTGAATAGTAAATATGGCTATAACTTGTGTTGTTGAGGTATAAGGATAATAACAAAAGAATCAACTGAAAATGTTCTTGATAAAAACTCTGTATGGTTTGTCTGTCTTAGATATTGCCATATACACTGTGATGTTTTGACTCTACATGTATATATTGCTAAACTATGTATCGTAGAAGATATTTTCTTCTTTCATTTATGTGACGAGATACTATACATGTATGTTAACCTATTTGTGACCTCACGTTCTGTGTAATTATAAATATGCACAGCACACAATTTATCTAAACATTTACAAAACTTGTAAATGGGAAGAGAAACTAATGCCATTCTGTATTTGACGGTCAGGTTAGAAAGTCATCACCTTATCCTTTTGTTTTTGATACACCAAACACTTAAAATAACATCTAAAAATTTTAACAAAGACAGGTCTTTTCTCCGTGGTCTTGGGGTTAAGGTTCCGGATTTTAAATCACTTAACCTCTCATTGAATTAGGATCATGGGTTTTAGACCAGCCTAGCTCTTTGTTTAGAAAGTTGGCAGTTTCTTATGAAAGTGGAAGTCTAATACTGGTCTGTCTCAGGAACATGGTTGCCGGCCTGTATATACATGTAGCTGAAGTACTGTTGTAACGAGTGTTTAACCCTAAGGAAACAGAGTGTAACATAAAGAAATTTCATTACATATTTAACTGTTGGTATACGGAGTAATTATACTTTATGCCTTTTATGTCAACAAGTTAAAATTTAATATCCGTGTGTCTGAATAAAAAGTAATCAAGAATTAATGATTTCGTGTAATATATATCAACTCTGTTACAAAACTTCTTACAATTTTCAAATTGAAGAAGAAAATTTTTGACTTTGTATTGGTCTGGTGTATATAATGACTGATGTATACAAGTTTATTTAGAAATAAAGGAGGGCAAGGTTGAATGATAGTCCGAAATATTGTTTATTTGATGTTATTTAGGATGTATTTTGCTTAAAAGAAGATCAATCTTTAGCTCAATTGGGCACAAAGTGTGCAAGGTGAGCAGATGTGCTAGACTGATGTCTGTATCATCTGTCTCTCCGCCTGTCTGTCTGTCTATATTTACTTGATGAGCACTCTAGAGATCACATTTTGTACCTAGTCATCCTAAAGACTGATCAAAATGTAGGTATTGATAAAAAACAAAACCTTGTGAACACTCTAGAAGCAACAGTTTTTATAGAGAGCATTTATAACATTCTGACCTCTACCCTAATCATGCAGGTCCGGTCATAGCTGAAGGTGTTCACTGTTTACTCAGGTGAGCAATTTAATGCCATCTTGGCCCTCTTGTTCAATGCTTTTTTTCTCATTTATATTATGATAAAATTGATAAATATAACTTAAATTTTTATATAGTTGTAAATTTGAATTTTGGTCTGTCAGTATGTATAGGAAGAAATTATGAATTGACTGTCTTGACTATGGTGTAAATATTAATGTATGTCCCATGTTTCTTGTTAATAACAAATGTTGGCATTGACTAAAACACTGTTTCTGTTATAGATGTTACTGTATGATATGTTAGAGATTTTAGAGGTTTATATAGATTTAGTGCTGTTGAAATAGTAGACTGTAAACTATGGTGTATGAAAGGTGTCAAAGGTACAGAATTAATATCGGTATTTGATAATGATTGTTGTTGCGAAAGGAGTTTCTAAGGGACAAGTTACGGTAGTCACAAAATTTTAAAAATAGATTCTTCATGTAATTGATGTTTTTTACCTATCTGATGTTTTTCATCATCATTCAATGTATAATTAGTATAAGTTGGTTCAGAATTTGTAAATATAATTTCTTTTCTGAAATATTTTGTCAATTTTAAATGGACAGGTATTTAGAATTATGTAACAATTAATACATAGTGTATTTTGTGATCACAGGTATGACCAAATTTCTGAAGAAGGGCACAATCTAAGGATCAGTTTTGGTGATATATCTGTTCCAGTGGTCAGTATATTACAAGGGTTCTGTTCTTCTGGTTCAATATTGACAAGCTTTAGATCAAGTACTTTCTAAACACTGTATTCAGTCTCATTTACAACCTTAACATATTTACTCCATGGGCATTGTCTTAGATAACTCATTGAGCTTATCAAAAAAGGATTGGGATCAGATTTTTCCTTGCATACAGTAGACATTTTTAAATGCTGCAGCAAATCTAATAGTTTCCTGGTGACACCTCTCATACACTACAGTACTCAAGTTCTTAGTATACATTACAGGTTGGGAATACTAGAGTTCACATTTAAGTATAGAAGGTTGGAATAACTTCATTATACTCTGTTGATATTTACATAGTTGCATATAGTTCTGTAAAAGGCAGAGTGATATATGAGTAAAGTCCCTATAGACAGATTATTTAGTAATCGGTGTAACGTTTGATACAGATGACTGTTTGGTATTCAGCTACTGTTGTGTTGCCTATGTAGTATGGCAGATGCATAGTTATTTGTTTTTCACCTTCCGTTTCCTTCCTATTACTCCAGTATGCTTTGATTAATTATCCTCAAAACTGGTAAGGACTTTTTTTTTCATGACCATTAAATGATACTATAGTCCTTAGGTGAAGGTTACAGTCACTTTTGACAGTTTAACTGTCTCTAATGGTTAACTCAGCAACAGTTTTGCCTAAGATACTCAAACTTGACTTGATGTGTTGATATTTCTTTGTAACTTGCTACATGATGCCAGGGAAGAGCACTTACAACCTACCTTGTTTCATCACATGTTTTTTCAAAATGATAGTAAACACAACTTGGTTGAAATAACTAGGAACAAGTAATACAAAATTAACTTGTAGAACTATTTCACAAATATTTACATTTTGTCTATGCTTCCGTCAATAAGTTCCGGTCTTCAGTTTCTGTATATTTTAGATTATAATCAGGTTATTGTATGTCCACTAACACTACCTGTTCACAAAATCTGTTGTGATATCACCATGGATGCCTTTTACTTACTTTGTTGGTATTGTTTGCTTTGTGAGTGACATATCATTGGCCTTCCTAAGAAAGCTTACTTGTTAATGAGACATTTTAATTAACTGGTGTGTTCTTACAAAGAAAATGTATAGATTTATTAGAAAGGAATTTTGAATGAAATATTTGCAACATTGTATATAAGCAAAGTGGAATGAACCTGTATGAATTGTTCCTTTTATATGGCCTCTTGCATACACACTGCTATATTTCCATACAGAATGACAGGAACAATTTATTTCCATATTTCAGATGATCAGATTTTTTGCATGTAAACTCCATTTTGCTTAACTGTACAGCATAAAATCTTTTGCTATAAAAGTTTTGTACATTGTAGCATTGTTTCAAGAAGGTAAATGGCTCTCATTTAAACAGTGTGGGCCACAAAATGATCTTTATCTTTTATTCTTAATTTTACCAGAGCCTGGAGTATCATTGCTCCAAATGTATATAAGTTTTGGCCAGTTTGGAATGTACAGAACATGACACAGTTGTTCATCTAACTCAAGCAATACTTGGTTTTACTATTTTTTCCTGCTGACATACAGTGTACCTGCTGGTTGTGCCCCTGCCAAGGCAGATATAGTAATGGTCTTCATCTGTCCATCATCTTTGCATCTACTCCTTGCCTAGGCTATTTCTCAGGAGTGAAACTTTATAGACTGATTCACTATCACGAAGAGATAACTGTATCAGCATGTTCCAGTTCAATGATCTTTTATGGAGTTATTGCCCTTTGATTTTCATGTCCGCACTATTGATGAGCCACCGCAGACTGGCATGCTTCATGGGAAGCTTCGCCAACAAGAGTAAATGTACATATTTCCAGCAGGTTCCAGTTCAATAATTTTTCATTTGAGTATGACCATTTCATATGTACAAATCTACATAAAGGTTCCTCTCTCCCGCCACCTTTTATATTAAAAACCATGCCTCAGTGGTGGTATTGGGGGCATTGGCGATGTCCAAGACTGCTCTTATTCACTGTGAAAACATCCGGAAAAAATATTCTAGAGAATAACATTGTAAGCAAAAGTTTTTGTTTTGGTCCATTTTTAGTTGGCTAATAAATTTGCTGTATGTTGAAGAAGAAATTAATACTGCCGTTAAGATGAATCCTATTTGCAGTCAAGGTATACCTATTTTTATGTACATGCATACTGTAGTAGTCATATGGTAGAAATCACATTAAAACATTGAGAAAAAGCCCTACTAAGTTTGGTATTCTTAATGAGTGAATACTGATACAGTAAATAAGCATCTATTTGCTAACCTTGCTGACCTTATTATGTTCTGTATATTTTAGGTCAGCGTCTGCTTACATCTGACTTTCATTTCTCAACTCTTGTAAATTTTGCATATTGAAACTGTTGCTCTGTTTGTAGTTATTTAAATAATGCAACAGATTTTATATCTTGGAAACATTGAAATAAATACATTAATTTTTGTACGGAAGTTTTGTGTTTTTAATTATCCTGCCAAACGCAATTACAAGGTATAAGAAGGATGCTTTGTAAAGTATAGTGAATTTATTTTCCCTGCCTACTGAAGCAAAAAGCTGAAAAACTACAACTGGAAAATGTATTGGTCTGTCTGCTTCCATAACAAAATTTCATCACCACACTAGGACCTCGAGGTGAGATGATTTATTTTATTTAAGTTACAGTCATAAAGAACTTAGTTGTTGTAAGATAGATTAAATCAATACTACTACGTTCAGATAATAATTCTTAAGTTTCTATATAGAATAATGATGTAAGAAAAGCACTACATTCCCGTAAGGGTATCATTTCTGTAAACATCCAGTTCGTAAATTTTCTGTTGTTGGACAATACAAGGTTGATTATTTGTGCCAAACAAACATCAAATTTGGACAAGCCTTTTCAGAAAAAAAGAAGCATTCCCCGTTGGGGCCTCTCTCATAAAACCAATCTTTCCGAGTCTCTAAATAGAAATTTAAGAAAAGCTCTACACCCCCTTAAATGGCCTCATTTGTACAAATATCAGGAAATATAGGGAGTGAATATTGGTAACAGTGATCAAATTATTTGAGCCAATTGCAATTTAATTTTGATAACCGTTTCAGAGAAATAGAATTTTAATGTTTTATAGATAGTTTATTGAACAAAATGTCACAAACCCATGAGTTCCAACATGGTATACAGTTACATTACAAATAGCCACATAACAAGTCAATGATGGTTAATTTCATAATCAATACATATATCATATTTCTTAAATTATAATAGGTGGGTTGTTATAAAAAGTTATTGTCTACAAAGCAAGTAAAAATTCATTAGATTGACAGCATGGAATTCTTTTATTGTACATGTAAATATTTATTTGCATACATCGTCAAAGGATATTCAATAATCATGCATGCAGAACATTTACCTTTCCTATATGAGGAGAGAAGTGTTAATTATAATAAATTGTTTCTCTTAGTTCAAAAGCCTTAAATACAAAAGTAGACAGTTTTAGAAATATTTGAATGTTTCCAGATGTTAGCAACTCGACAAACTTTGGAATATTTGGTTGTTTCCAGTAATAATTCTTAACGTACTGCCTCCTGAGGTCTTTGTAAACTAAACATTCCATTATGAGGTGAAATTCATCTTCAAGAGTGTTGCATATAAGGCATTTCCGTTCATTTCTAGGGATTTTATTTGGTTTATGCCAAATGCGACTCTAAATTTTGAGACTTTTATATTATCCAGATACAGTTTGAAACTAAAATAAGAAAATAGTTTGTAAGTGGACGCTCGTGAAGAATCACTTAAAGATGTATTCCAATTTTGTATAAAGATGTCTCTAAGCCTTTGTTTAAAACATGGTAAAAAAAGTTGTTCATTCTCAACACCTTGATTAAGCCATACGTGATAGAATCCAAAGTTTTGTAATAGCAGTTTTACTGATTTAGCCCCGCAGTTTTTATTTGGTCTACGCACCATATCATTTAACATCATGGTATAAACCTGTTTAATATATTTATTGTTTTCACATTTCAGTAGTTTAAACCAAAACTTTATGACTTGAACTAATCTAATATTGCGTAAAGGTTCTCTTCCTAATTCTCGGTAGATGAATGAATTTTGAGTTTGTAGTCTAACGCCTATAACCTTTTTACAGAACCGTAAGTGAATAGTGTCTACATTTTTGGATTCGTTAAAGCCCCACACTTCACAGCCATAATTTAAAATAGGAACAATAAGTTTGTCGAAAAGATCTAGTACATGTGAAACTGATAGTACAGTGAACGATTGAACGTAAGTGTTTAGTTTGAAAATAGCTTTGAGTGCTTGGCCTGACCATGTTTCATAGGTTTGCGTAAATGACCTTCCAGGTGTTAAATACTATTCCTAGATATGTGAATTTACTTACAATTTCTATATCGTTATTCCCAATTTCTTATGTTTCTTCCTTTTTGAATATCATTACTTTTGTTTTATTTACATTAAGAACCAGTTTCCATTTTTGACAGTATTCATCCAAAATATCTAGCCCTTTCTGAAGATCTTCTGTGGTTTCTGATATAATAGCAATGTCATCAGCATACATTAATAAAAACAATTTGAAAATGTGGAGATCGATTCCATTAAAACCTTTCAGCATAAAAGTATCCTCTAGATCATTTATGTACATAGAAAATAGGAAAGGTGAAAGCCAGTCCCCTTGTCTAAATATTGAATATAGAAAAAATAACAAAGGGTAATAACTCTGGAGATACTATTCCAATCTTGATGAAAGTCGTGTGTGCACCGCGACAATACAGTTGTATGCTATTGTTCACTTATTTTTAGTTTGATGACATTATATCCATTGGTACTTGAAATATGACTCCGAACGGACGGACAGGCGAACAACGCTAAAACATATCCCTACGCCTTTGGCGGGGGATTATAAGTCCGATACTAAGCAAAGCCTTTAGCATATATACCTTTCCATTTTGAAAACTAGATAGTACATTTTCATTGCGACATTCAATAAATTCAAATGTAGTGCAAGTCATCTTCAGTAAAACCCATTTTAATAACATTTATTTAAACACAATGCTCATGAGACATTAAAATTGCTTCGTTCACATTGTGCAACTGGTATTTTGTTTTCAGCCATTAGAAAAAAATAAGCACTTGACAGCATTTCTATTTAAATAAACCACATGAGATTGTATGCATACAATGTGCGTTAACTCCAGAGTTTACTGTATTTGTGCATATTCTGACATAAAATTATAAGAGATGAGTAAATCTTTCCTGAAACTAAATTGAAGATTCATTCTTCATCTTTTGCATGCAAGTTTCGTTTGAATTTGCACTATGATTCAAAGGAAGTGGCTTTTGCATTACAAGCAATTTAAGTTCTGCTATTCGAAGTCATCATCGATGTTTGCGTTACACTTTATCTCGACCCGTAAACGTACACTACTATCACTGCTGTTGCAGTGTGGATAATGTGGTTAAATCATGGAAACACGTTTCCAGGGATGGTATCCGAAGAAGTGGGGGTACAATGTAAATTGCTTTACAGCTGTTGGTCTAAGGTGGATCTTAAGTTTCCACTTGATTAGGCTTTGACTCAAAATGATTTCCACTTACTAAGATATTAAGGCGAAAATAGTTTGCATTATATACTTATCCGCAATTTTAACTAACGTTTGGCAGTAATATGCCACCATAGTTTTTGAATGTAATATGTTTCAGGAAACTATCCGTTTTCCCCAACAAATAAAACGGAAAAGAGGGATAGCGAAGTTTATGTAATCAGGGATTTTCATGCTAAGTGTACTTGTTAAACAAAGACATTGTTTTAAAATCTAATGATAAAAAGCACTATAACATGTGTATGCTAATAGTAAAATAACTATAAAGTATTGGTGCATGCGAACAAGACTGTCAAGAATTAGTTATGTCTTTCATCTCCCAAGTCTTTGAAGTCTTTGAAGTAACTTTCATTAAATTATTCCAGCCCTGAATGCACACTGTATTTGACAATGGCAATAACCTGTAATACATTTGCTACTCTTCAGAAACATGTTATAATACATGTATGTAATATACTTCATTGTACACTGTATCTGTTAATTAATGTTTGTCTGAGATCTTTTCATAATTGATCTAATTATTTTAACTTTGTTAATGCTGTAGTTGACAGAAGTCTGAACTATTAATCAAACTATGAAAGAACATCACGCACTGATATATTAAACCAGTTCATACACTCCAATTTCATTTGTATGTTAACCTCCTCCAATCATAGATGAATTTGAAGGATGATACGCCAGAGCTCTAAAGAATTGATTATTTTTATTGGATGTCAGTACCTCTCCCTTTAGGTTACAATTAGCCCCAAACTCGCAAATACTTTTATGTTCAAAACTAGTGACAAGAATACTTCCAGCGTCTATTACACAAACCAAAGCAGACTGCTTCAGCTTCGAACCACTGTACTTTCCTTTAACATCGCCATTTTTGTCTATTGCAATAAGACCTTTATAACGATCAGCAACATAGATCTGAGAACCGTCATAATTCACAGCTATTCTGTTAATAGCGGAGAACAGTGAGGAGGCAAACCATCCCCATCTTGACGCAGTTTTGGAGAACTGTTGAAGCTTTGTACCAGACAAAGTGTATATGTAAACTGATGTCAAATCTGAAATGAACAGATGACCATCGGCATATGCTAAACCGTAACATATATGGTCAGGTTTAATCTGTCTAGTTGGTACCATCTTCGTTTGAAGTATAATAAACTGAATACCAGCAGTTGGACAGCTGACAGCAACTTCATTTGTATTTATAACGCACACTTGCCATGGTTTTTCGGGTAGATCAAAATAATTTGTGACATTGTATGCGGTACCATCTAGTTGTTTTAACTTCTTATTGTTGGAATCAGCAAGTATGGCTGTTCCACTTTCAAGAACACAAGCTCCATTAATATTACAGTCCTTTTTATCAGACGGAATTCTAACGTTATATGTTTTCATTTCTTTAATTTTTGATAAGACGTTTGGGTCCTTTCTCATAATATTGGGAGGTGTCTTTAGTTGACCTATTCTTATGTTTTCGCTTTCCATCGTTTGCTCAGACAAATCAGTATTTTAAGGTTGACTTGGCTCCCTGTCTGAAGTATAAGGAGTGTCGTTGCTTTTAGTCGGTTGAAGTACTTTCTTTGTAACAATCGGATAGGCCTTCTGTGTGTCTCTTTTTGTGAGATTGCCTAAAGAGTTCATTCCGGCTAACAGGTCAGATATTATCTCATTAGTTTGAAATTCTATATCCGCCGTTGGAATTGCGGCTTCACATCCATCTGCGCACATGTTCCCTCTGAATGCTGCGGCTAAACCTTTCTTATTGCTGACAAAAACCTGTGACACATTGTTGCTAGCAGATACAATGTTATCTCGCGCAGACAAAACTTCCATCTCATTTCTGTGCAGTTCCCTCACCTCTTCATCAATCTTGTCTGAAATGTGCCTGTACTGGTCGTTTGTTTCTGTCACAGTCAGTTCTGCAAGAGCCCTGATTCTTTGGATAATTTCATCTTTGAATTTAATTATTTTCTGAATTGTCATATCTTCGTTGTGCTGGAACCGATCTTTTTCATTTTCAAATTTGTCTTGATATTTTCTTAGCTTGTTAGCCGTTGTGTCTAGTTCCTGTTTCACGTCTTGTTGAGTAGAAGCAGAAGGGGTGTTTCGGATATAGTCTGGGATAAAGAAGGTACCCTTACACAACCTGAAAACACCAGTAAAGGATATTTTGCAGTTTTCTTATATCATCAAAAATTAGTTCAAGTACAAAGTGCCAGAGTGAGTTATTTGGATCGCTCACCATACAGTGCACGTCTACAAATAACATTTTCATTCAAACGACATCTCCTCTGAAACCACTAGGCCAATGTTGATGAAACCTGAAAGGGATGTTCCTGGCATGAAGTCATATCATAGCTGTTTAAATGATTTTATTTTATACAGAACTCTGGTTGCCATGGCAATGGAAAGGAATGACTTTAAAGATGTTCTAAAAAAACAGGAAGGCACAGAGCTTAGATATTATGCAAGCACCATTGTCTAGTGGACCTCTCAAATCATGACCCCGTGTCAAAATTGACCCGGCCCGGGAGTCACTTGATTTGACATAGGTTTATGAGCGGAAAACTTCAAAACTCGTCTTGTCTAGAACCACTAGGCTCAGAGCTTAGATATTTGGGATACAGCAATATGTAGTAGGTCTCTATGAAGATTGTTTAAATCAGAATCCCCGAGTTAAAAATGATACTTTCTGCTATTGATGACTTTGTATTATAGCCAATAGTAGCCAAGTGAGCGATATAGGGACATCTTGGCTATTTTGTTTTAGAAATATATTTATGTGTAAATATGTCACATCTCAGCTCCGTGCCAGATTCAACTGCATTAACCTGCAAAATGTCACTATGATAGTTTCTCTGCCGACATGATGTCTTAAGAGTAAATATGACTGTTTTTATACCCAAATAATGATATCAGAGTCTTTATGAAATAATTTGTAACCACTGTAACTCTTCTTGTAATATGGCTACTGTATATATCTATAGGAAAATAATGTACTGTATTAGTGATGATTTGCACTATGAATGGGGGCAGAGCTTAACTATGATCTACGTAATAGGTAGAGTATTGTTTGCGTAAAAATTACGTTAATATTACAAGGCGTCGTAGCCTGCGACAATTGGCGTAATTATTCGAGTCAATAGTATTTTACTTTTTTGTAACTGTTCTATTGTAGGTAGATCATGTTCTGTATTGTAGCCATAAACATTATAGTAGAGATCATAATAAAATCAGCAAACAAAATTACGACTGACATTTTATGACTCAACGTGAAGCTAAATGCAACTTTCAACTTGAAGTATAATCAAATGTAACATTAATATATGCTTTAATCTTTGATCACAGCTAGATTTGCAGGATATAGTTGAGAGCTGCCACTTCTTTGATAGGAATATGCTACAGATCTCTAGGACCATACGTAACGGTTTTCAAAAGTAATTTGTTTATAACTGTGATAATACTACCGCATTTCAATTAACAAGTTATATTAGTAAAATACCTGTGATCTATCGCCATACACGTAGAGCAACCAACAACATCATGGTCCTCACAGTACACATCAACATGTTTATGGTTGTGTATGTCACATCTTTCGGTCGGTACTGGTAGCAGTACTTGTTTTGGTACTTGCTGGAAATGTCCCTTGTCTAAAATCTTGTGTCCAGATAAAGCAGGAATCTCTTTATGACAGTCGACACATTTGGAGCAGTAGTAATCTTTACAGTCCACACAATATTTATCTGCTTCTGTATTTCTATTCTTCCGGGCACAGGGCGAACACAACAAATCGAAAGTTTCATCTTGAAGTATTGCTATGTCCGTTTCTCTGCCTCCAGTCGCCATTTATTTATTAAAATAATAATGATTGTTATATGCATTTACATTTTTATCTTATATTGCCTTTATTG